>QEOT01000225.1:36039-49617 GCA_003123785.1 Pterocarya stenoptera
AAGAATCGAAACCCCCCCTGTCCATGAGAGGCCCATATCTCGACTTTATTAATTAAATCCTCTCGTATGGCGAAGGAAAATCATGATTATAAAAAATTCCCAACCAAAACAAATTTATTTCTCTCTATGTAATGAATCCCCAAACGATCCACACGAATCAAGCCATGCAAATGAACTTGTTCACAATCCGAACTAACAAAAACCGTGTTAACACAATGCATCCCTTCCTTAGTCAAGAAATCCGCCACCATATTTGCTTACCCAAAAATGTGTCTAAAGCAAGCATTTATTTCATGAGCTAGCTCTTTCATCTCTTCCCAAAAATTTCATAGAAACCAAAACCTACAAATTCCGGAAGTGAGCCAATTCATAACTACCGAAGAATCTGATTCTACTAACACATCTCGAATCCACAATTGCTTACATAGCTGAAGTCCATCTAACAAAGCTCTACATTCTGCTACCGTATATAGAGGCAACACCATGGTGCTGTGAAAAACCTGCTACACACTGCCCATATTACATTGTGGGTATTTTGACTATATATATATATATATATATCTAGTTTATTTAATTGATAAACTCATGCATTGTGGAGAGAAACACTCATATCCATCCCAAATTGATAAACTGGATACACTTATGACACAATTACAAAAATTAAGTTCGAGATTTTTTTATTTTATTTTTGGTGATGCTAGTACACCAAATATGCATTTTTAAAAAATATGTTTTTCAATTTCTTAAACACTTTAAAAACAATATCATAAATTTATTAAAAAAATATATCCTTAACCGTTAAATAAAAAAATAGTATACCCACTCACGAGGGAAGTCACCAAATATGCATTTTTTTTTCAATGTTTTTTTAAAATTTCTTAATTTTTTTTTAAAAAATATCATAAATTTATTAAAAATCATTAATTAAAAAAAAAATCAAATCGCTACAAAAGTCAATCCTCGATAGGAATGGTGTAATCGTACAAACAAAAATTTCTCCTTTTTTTTTTTTTTTTTCAAGAGTAGCTGTGTCTTCCTTCTTATTAAACTGTAGATGAAATGTCGTTCTATGTACGCTGTGCAATTTGTTGACTTTTCTAACTAGCACAAAATGATAGAGATTTATTTGGTTTGTACAGTAAATTGAAATGAGATTAAGTTAAAATAATTTATAAATAATAATAAAAATATTTTAATTGAGATGAGATGAGTTAGAAATGACTTTATTTAAATTTTTTTATGGAGTTTTGAAAAATGAGAGATAAAAAATTGAATAAAGAATATTATAAAGTTAAAATATTATTATAATATAATTTTTTAATGTTATTTTTGTTCTAAGATTTAAAAAAGTTGATTTTTTTTTCTTTTGTTTGGAAGTTTGGAAAAGTTGTAATAGTTAGGTAGTGATTAGATGAAAAATTGAATACTTGAAATTGTGATTGTGTTTGTGGTGTTTGAATATTGAAATGAGATGGGATGAGATGAAAATATCTCTCTATCTAAACAGTATCCAATAGATGATAGGATATTTTGTAGGAATGTGGACCTATGATTCGTATGAGAGATAAGGACTCGTGCTTTATCATTTAAATGAGCTTGAGATATTTTGCTAGAATGTGGACTCAATATGTGACATCCCTTATATAAAGATCTTGGCGATGATTCGTGGTGTCAAGGATGCCAGCCAAGTGGTTAATATCTAAGATGATCGGGTTAGGTATGTCTCATTTAGATAGAAGTGCATGTGTGGGATACAGGTATAAGATCACAATGGAAAAGATAGATATTTTGTTAGTAAACTAGACCTTGCGGTACTAGAAGTCTAAAACACAATTCAAAAATCAGAACTATCATTTCTCATAAATATTAACAGAGTTACATACACCCAAAACGGTATGTTTATCGCCTAATAGGTGGCAAGCCGAATACAGTTGGTCGCCTCTTTCCTAAAGGGGTAAGTACAACTCAAAATAATGCATGACTCTTATGACAAAGATAAGCCTCCGTCTTTAGGGTTTGACCAAGGTCAGCTCATCCTCCTCGAGCACCACTCTTGGTTCTAACTCTGCATCAAAGTCTATGATTCCAAGAGTAAAACCATAGCTAGGTTAGGCAACCATGACAAAAACCGCTAATGAGAGCTAATGCTCCTAAAGATGAAATGAACAACTCATCTAGACATTGAAAGGACACATATACCTATGCTTTGGTGAGGAATTATCTTATAAGGTATAGACACATGGGTCCGTAAAACATGGCAAGGAATCTCCCTCTTAGTAAAACACTTTTTTATATAAATATGATGAGGAATCACCCATCGAAGAGTTACCCTCTTACACAATGTACTTTAAAGCATTAGTATTATTTACGTGAGGAATCACAAGTCTCCAGTAGTTCAAATCCATAAAATCTTATTGCTTTTATAAGCACAATTACAATCATACAGATACTCATTATATAGATATTCATCACACATACATTTCGTTACATAGACATATGTTATCTGATGGGCAAATAGGGGATGAACCGCTCCACCGCTTGACATCGGGGAAATCCCTTCTATTCGGTCGACATGGTGAAAGCCAACTTGCCTCTACCCTAACACAGGTCAATTCTCACATAGAGAACACACATGTTGCACTAGAGAACGTCTATCCGAATAACATTTCGAAGACATCAACAAATGATATGCTGGGAGATTCCACATCTCGACTACGAGGTGAGGTCAACATGATACCACACCACCACAATCATTCACAGGGAATCCATCTACCCGTTTGAAGCTGATAATGACGTCTTACAAGAATGAGCTAGAGGAACTCCCTCCCATCCCATGAATATTGACGCATGGTACACATTACTCACACAGAGATACATATATTCACACTGGGATCATAAATCAGTGAAAAACAACAAACTCATTCACTAGGAAATGAGGCAGACAGCTAGGGCATGGTCCGCACTTCACTAAGGCCTGCCAACTCCTCAGTTCGTCCTTGAATGAGGATCTTTCACATGGCATCTGGCCATATATCTGAGTTCAAATTATATGACTTCTTGAATCTTACTTCCTCCAACAGACCCACTTTGGATGTGGCCCTTTAAGTGGAGTGTAGGCTTCTGTGTACGACACTGGCACTCTTCTAAGTATCTTCCATGTTGTTCTGGAAAGCTCCCATATTTGACATATTCTATCATTGACCGTTGCTCTCCTTGGGCGGGTAGCTCTTGTCTCCTTAGAGCCACTGACCTCTTCGGCTCCGCGTTCCAGACTGCAAGGTGGGCAACTTTTCTAACTCACCTACCATGGCGTGAGACTCTCATCTCTCCCTCATTGTGGGAAATATCTATTAGGTTGTCTACAAGGCACTTGCTCGTCCACCTGTTGGACTAGTTACACTGTAGCATTCGCATCAATTTTCTTCACCAACCAATGGAGTGTTCATCTTTCTTTCCAGTCAAGTGCATTGGTGGTCTATCCCATTGCACTAGTAGAGCCCTCACAAAATAGTTCGAAGTGCAAGGAGAGCTAAAATATTTGGGATTGACATGTTGGATTTGGATAATCCGACTATTCCAAGATCACATGCCAACATCCCCTATGATATATAGGGAAAGAAGGTAAGCCTAAACTCATGGCTTTTCTGAGAGAACACACATACACACGCGCAAAGGATTAGAAACTAAATTAGTCATTAAAGGCATCTCGTTGGACATTCGATGTTCATTCTGTGTGCAGGGAGCAAGATAGTAATGGGGTACTGAAAATTTCATCAACTGACCACATACCATTATAACAAGCTGACGAATATTCAATCGGAAAAGAGGAGACCCATAGTACTCTTCGTATGGACATATAAACGATGTCACTGATTTCCTCCCCTCTACTTTATTTATAATTTTATAGTACTGTATTCAATCCTTTCTTTGTCGATTAATGATAGCCAATTAAAGATCTATCAATGTTTTGTCCAGCACGCCAAATTTGAGTATGTACTATGTAAAGCGAAATCTTTGTTTTGATCTCCAACTAATCTCTCTCTCTTTTTCTTTTCTTTTCTTTTTCCCCTTTTTTTTAACCATTTTGGTGTATATTGTTTGAATTGCACACAATATTTTCTATGTAGCATCTTCTCTTAAATTTATTTTGGTATGTCAAACTACATGATGAATGTAGATAGTGTATGAGATCTCATATTTCTAAGAACGGAGAAAATTCTTGCTCTTTATAGTAATTTCAATGGAGCTCTAAATATAATACTGATTAGTCTTTTAAGAGTATAGTTTAGACGTGGCATCAGTCTTTCTTGAACAGCTTGTAGGTGAAGTATGATATCTCACATTATTTGAAAAAGAAAATATTTTTACTCTTTATAATTATTCTAAAAAGACTCTAATTATTGAGCTAGAGATTGGAGTTTAGAGTTCTCATGGAGTCAAAAACCCACCCCCACTAGTAGTTTTATATTGTTCAAATTATAAAATATAGCTATGAATCATATTCATTATATAGGCATAAGTAATCAAATTACCTATTATATACATAATTATAAAAGTGCTATGTTTATATTATTAGCTATCACACACAACACACACACACACACACACGTATATATATATATGTATATATGTATATGTATATATATAGATGTATGTATATATTTATCAATATATGAATGAGGTTTAATTGAGTCGAGCTAACGAGTCGACTCGGGTATAAACGAGCGGGTCTTAATGAGTCTTACATTCTGTTTGGTTGTTGGACTGCACTAAGATCAACTCAGTTCAGTTTAATTTTAAGTCGAGTCTAACATCCAAACACTCAACTCTCAAACCACTAAACTCATTTCAATTCAAAACCTCTTTATATGTGGGACTCAAAACCTTTTTCAACTCATCACCCCTTTAAACATGGGACCAACTACCTTTTTTAAATTTTCATAAATATATCTAAACTTATTTTAACATCCTAACACATCTTAAATGGGTTCGAAAAAATTTACTCCACCATCTCAACTCACTACTACTCATAAACAACTCAACTCATTTCAACTCAACTCAACTCAACATCCAAACGCAGCTTTAGTCGAGTCGAGTCAAGTTTAGTCGGGTATGTCTCATTTACTAATCGAGCAGGTATCTTCTTTCTCAGTCAAGTTTTTTTTTTTTTTGACGAGTCGAGTTCAATTAAAATTTAATCGGACGAGTACCGAGTGGGCTATCGAACAGACTAGTTCATTTACAGCTCTACCCACTAGGCTGAAGTCGTCCTTATAATTTGGCCTTTCTTCTGCTTACGAGGACTGTTCTTCAACGAGGCTACTCTACTTATAATTTCTTTTAGAAAGTTTATTTTATTATTATTATATAAATAATTTTATTTATACCATTTAACAAAAGTTCTTCTTAGAATACATGGTCAAAATTTTATTTAGTGTCTATATATCATGTATTTATAGCAACGTGGTCCCTTCAAAATTAATTTCTCTACCCTCAATAGTTCTTTCAATTTGATGGATAAATTCTAAACAGGTTTAAAACTAAAATTAAATGTATGAGAATAAAAATTTTGTTAATATGGACTCCAAATTTCTTGATTATATGAAACGAAGCTTCTTAATATGGAATTCAAAGTGAAATAAACACTAGAAGAATCATTTAAGGTTAACATTTTGTATGAAAAATAGTTGAGAACTTTTATCCTCTAGATTTCATTAAATATGAAAAAATTTATTTGAGGCCTCAATTATACTATTATGGACTAAATGTGGCACCAAAATAACCAGATTTTACACAAGACTTGTATAAACTATTTACATATAATTTATAATTTTCTCTTCCTAAGATTTACAACTTCTATGCAGGAGCGAAGTTTTATAAACAAAATAAATAGATCGAAATTGAAGATTCATTATCATGCAAGTTTAAGATCTTTCCATTGCCCCTCTAAGAAATTGGTAATGCTATTTTTTAAATTGTATATAGTTTGTTATTTGGAGGTATTTTAATGACTTTATATCTCAATAAATGTCTCTTGTAGCAAGAGTCAAATATCAATTATGATCTGATAAAATTATATACTGCGTCACATAATGATCGTAATGGAGAATGGACTCGCCTCGATACTTGTAAAAATTATGTAAGTATTATAATCTGTTTTAA
Organism: Pterocarya stenoptera; assembly: GCA_003123785.1. Lineage (NCBI taxonomy): Eukaryota > Viridiplantae > Streptophyta > Magnoliopsida > Fagales > Juglandaceae > Pterocarya > Pterocarya stenoptera. The sequence goes on from QEOT01000225.1 coordinate 42,202, forward strand.
TTAAACATATTTGAATATTTGTAACGATATTAATTATTTCTCTTGTATGTAGGATAAAATGGTTGCCCTACGTACTGAATTTGCGTCAGATCAAAATTCCTCAACAAGTGAGTTAAAATTTTTACATAAGTTTTGGATCAACGTTCAGGGCATCTGAAGGGTTTGGGTCACTGTGTAAAGCCTTCTAGCTCTTCCTCATCATCCGGATTTGCATATAATACCTCTATAGCATTAGACAAAGCTAATTCCAGAATCGAAGAACTGAGTGCAATGCAGCATAAGTTAGATGCTCAATTGGCAAAACAAGTAAACATGGAGATGCGCATAAATCAACAAGAACAACAACAAGAAGAGTTTAGGAGAGATGTGAAACTCCAAATGCAAATGATTATGTAACAATTCAGGCCTCCAAGCAACTGCTTTATACTATATGTACAGATTTTGGGATCTATTGCTGTACGAAGAACGCTAGTACTACTACTATTTTATTTATTTAGTTCGCACTTATTAGACTAGTTTTATAGGTGCTGAATAAGTTGTAATGTATTTTTTTTAAAATATTATGTATGTCTATTTAGTTTTTAATTATTGATAAAATAAAATAGTTACCATTCGTACGAGAAAAAACCTGTCGAACAAGATGAGCAAAACCATTCAAACATTGATACAGAACATTCGAATGTAATCGAAATTAAACATTCAAACAGTACGTGAAACCGTTTGAACGAATCATCGAACGTGAACTAAACGTTCGAACGTCTACTGATATGAAATCGTTCAATCCTACCATGGTCCGTTCGAACATCTTATTGTTCGACCATCAAATTGTTTATTCAAACATTTCTTCATGCCTATTTGGTTAAATAGACTAGTATTGATCGACCACGCACGAATGATTCGTTCGAACACAAAATATATTCAAACGTAAATTTGTAACGTTTGTACCTTCTCTATAACAGTTCGAGAACTATCTCAATCAAGTGAGACTTCCAATTCTCATAATTTATTGTTTTTTTTTTTCCATCACTATAAATATTTTGTGCATAATATTTTGTGCATACATAATTATTAATTATGACTCGTGACTGTCTAATACTAGTACGTAGTCATTCATATAAACGATGCTATAACTTTAGTGACTGTCTATTACTAGGATCGTATCCGAACTTTGTGCCATTCCGTGTGAAGTTGATCAGAGAGAAGTCTCCACCTCGCTTCCATCGCAATTGCCCTTGAAAAAACTAATATAAGGTGGTTATTGTAACGAAATAAAATTGTCCCAAAAAAGTTTTTCTTTCGTAAAAGAATTTTCCAAAAAAATAAAATTGTCCGTGACAGTGATAATGGGATGAATTTGCGACGCTTTTTTCCGTCTCAAAAACTACTTTGAGACAGAACATTAGTTTTGTTATATGAAAGTTTTCGTATCAAAAGTCCTTTTGTTGTATTGCTTTGAAAAAAAATGCTAATATTAAGGTGGTTATTGTAATGAAATAAGAGTGAATAATTTGGCTTTGTGTCACACAAGGCTAGCGCAGTTATATATGTTTAGTTTTCGTTTCCAATACTATATACATACATATATATAAATATATATATAGTGTAATATGAATATGTGTATACGTTTTGAAAGTATCATATAATTTTCTTTTCATTCCATCTTACCTAATTTTTACAATTTTTTCAAACTCCCAAACAAAATATAAAAAACAATTCAAATTTTTTAAATTTTCAAAAAAAAAAGAATATTAAAAAATTTTATTCTAGAAAAATTTCATTTAACTTTCATCTCATCTCATATGTATAACTAAACGAGACTTTGAGTTGTATCTTCAACTCTTCTCCTCTCGAGTCAATGAAATGTCAATTATTCTAAGTAGTACGTACAATTTAATTGTTGACTTTCTAACAAGTAAAGAACCAGACGAGGCTTGTTTGGCAAAGGTTTTCATCTCAAAATGTTCGTTACATCTCATTCCATCTCATTTACAAATATCATTCAAATACAAATATTACCAAACTAAGTATTACAACTTTCCTAAACTTTCAAATAAAAAATAAAAAATAATTGAACATTTTCAAATCTCTGAACAAAAATAATGTTATAAAACTATATTCTAACAATATTTTAACTTTATAATATTTTTTATTCAACTTTTTCTCTCTTATTTTTCAAAATCTAAAAAATATTCAACTTACACTATCTCATTTCTATTCACAAACTATCTTACTATTATTTACAAAATTTTTATTTTATCTCACTTCTCAAGCATTTACTCTAGATGACGTGATATTTTGCTTGAATGCTTGAGAGATTTGGACTTATTTAAATGGAATTGAGATATTTTACAGGAAAGTGGAACCAATAGTTCGCAGCTAATATATTTGGGATGACCTATTTAGAGCATTCTCATTGCTTTCCTATAAATTTTCCTATAATTTGACCAAAAAACACAGTTCGTAAAATTGTTTCCTAAATTTTACTCATATTTCAAAAATCTCATACATCTCACTCTTTTTTATTTCTCTATTTTATTAAAATAACTTTTTTCTAGTCTTTTTTTATTATTTTTTTCTACTCCTTTATTTGTACATTTTTAACTACTCATTTTTTTGTCTTCTCAAAAATGATGGGAAGAAAACTTTTTAACTTATCTTTTTCACATTTTCGTAATTATTTCATTATTTGTTGTACCCATATTTTTATTTTGCATCTGTAATAATTTTTTTAAACTACTCATCTCTCTAAATGATAATATTTTTCAAATCAGTGCTTTTGTAATAATAATATTTTTTTAAAAATCATATTTTAACAAATGGTCAATTTCTTTTAAAAAAATAAATTAGATCATCTAAATGGTGACCTTTTTGTTTCAAATTTCAACTATAACAAATATGAGCATGAGAGAAAGTGTAGATGATTAGAAAAAGAATTTATTTTATATGTTAGAATAAAATATGTATATATATATAAAATGTGATTTAGTGATGAACAGTAGCTCCCTATATTTGTTATAGTTGAAATTTGAAAAAACAATGTCACCATTGAGATGATCCATTAAAAAAAAAAAAAATTGACCATTTGTGAAAATATGATTTTTTAAAAAAATATTATTATTACAAAAACACTGATTTTAGAAATACTATCATTTAGAGAGATTAGTTGTTTAAAAAAAACGGTTACAGATGAAAAATAAAAAATATGGGTACAACAAATAATGAAATAATTACGAAAATGTGAAAAAAAAAAGTTAAAAAGTTTTCTTCCGATTATTCCTAAAAAGACAAAAGAATGAGTAGTTAAAGACGTACAAATAAAGGAGTAGAAAAAATAATAAATAAAGAATAGAAAAATATTAGTTTAATAGAATAGAAAAAAGAGTAGAGAATGTGATGTAGGGGGCTTTTGACATATGAATAAAATTTAGGAGAAAATTTTAGAAAGTGTGTTTTTTAACCAAATTATAGTAAAATTTATAGGGAAGCCAATAAGAATGTTTAGGTGGTGTAGGCTCTTCTTGTTCAGTTTTCAGGGAATAGAGTGCTATTATGGTTATTTTTAGAGAAGGAAAGTCACCTCCCATTATCCCCTTCAGTTTCAATGAAAATGATACATGAGGTTTAAGGTCAAGTTTTAAATTGATCCCTTTGCTAAGGTTTCACTAATCTCATGACCAAATAAAATCTTAATGTCGGATTGCTAACAACTTTTGGGAGATCCAGAAAAGAGGATTACAAAGATATGCTAGAGAAAATAAATAAGCGTTTGGATGGATGGAAATAAAAAATGCTTTCTCAAGCTGGTAGAACAATGCTCATCAGAACAGTTGCATGTGCTATTCCCATCTATCAAATATCGACGCACATACTTCCGAAATCAATTTGCAAGAAACTGGACAAGAGCTTCAAAAATTTCTGGTGGGGTAAATCAAAAGAACAAAAGCACAAGCACTGTCTAAAATCATGGAAAACCATCTGTAAACTAAAAAAAGATGGTGGTCTGGGATTACGTCTGATGGAAAATATGAATATAGCCTTGCTAGCAAAGACATGATGGGAGTTGAGCAAGTCCAGTAATAGCATATGGCACAAACTGCTATCCAAGAATATCTGAAATCAAGCATCTTTGAATTAGCTACTCAAAGGGTAACTGACTTGAGCCTTTGAAAAGGAATCCCAAAGACAAGACCACTACTGGAAAAATGTACATGTTTCAAAATTGTAAATAAATTGCCTGTGAGAACTTGGCTCGATCCTTGGATCCCAACTTTGGGAAACTTTAAACCTCTTCCTCTCACCCACATAGTTGATATCTCATCCACACTAAAGGTCTCAGACATGATCATCCAGAACAACAGATCTTGGAATATCTCATTATTAACATCCCTATTCCAACAAGAAAGTATAAATGAAATCCTGAAGATCCCTCTACCAAACTCTAACCTTTGTTCGGATAGCCTCATTTGGACAAAAATCCATAATGAGATTTCCTCTGTTAAAAATGCCTACCATCTTGCCTCGTCTATTGCAAGCTCTACTAGAGAAACCATCTTGAATATCCCATGGAGGAAAATCTGGAATCTTAAAATCCATGATTGTCATAAGCTACTTTTATGGAAGATACTTTGAAATATTCTACCCACGAGAGAACGCCTTAAAAGATTTATCCCAAGTATACCATCTATAAATTGCCCACTTTGTGATGAGTCTAAAGAGACTCTTCTACATCTTTTCATTGAATGTACCATATCAAGAATTCTTTGGAGTCACAGCAAATGGCCTTAATTTATCTTCATTGGGAGTAAATTCAATGACTGAATGGCTTCAGTATATTCTACACCCCAAACAAAAACTTGGCCTGGCCTCTCAGGAAAAGCACCCTTTCAAAATCTTTGTTGGTCTGTTTCTAGATTTTATTTGGAGGCTCAAAAATGATCAAATTCATAATCCTAAAGACCTCTTCTTTCAAAATCTCTCACAATAGATGAATCTTTCTTATCAAGAAAATCTACATGTATGGAAAGGAAAGATCAACACAAGAAAAGGAGAAAGAATGGAAAAATTCCTTGGTGAATCATATATGCATATATTTCGATGCAGCACTAAGGAATTCTTTTTAACTAGCCTCTACAGTCAGCAGAGACTCAATTGGAGAAGTTATTGAAATTTGGACTGATCGCAATCTAACTACAACCCCGGTGATCACAGAGGCTCTTACGGCAAAATTAGCTCTCAAAATGGCTGAACATCTCAACCACCCTTCCATCTCTCTAGTTGGAGACTCTAAGTTGGTGATCTCCTCCATCTATAAAGAGGAACGTATCTAGCAAATAGAATCAATTTTAGATGACATTGTAGTTTCGTTAGAACCTCAATCTCACTAAGGTTGGTGATTCCACAAGATAGATCGATCTCAAAATTGACTTGCACACTCGGTAGCGCAATGGACAACTACAAGCTCACTGTTTGGTAGCATTCCGTTAGAAATTATTATTAATTCTATTTTGTATATTAATAGTGGAAAGGACCCTCCTTGATATTTGTATTTCCCTTATTTTATAAATAAATATGCAAGCTTGATTAGAAAATAAAAAATAAAATCTTGACATGGTTGTCGACCTCAATGTAGCACCATTTAGAAGATTACATGTCAACCATGACTAGTAAAACGATGAAAACAATTTTAAAAACTTGGAAAATATATATATTTTTTTAAAAAAAGAAAACTCAGTCAAAACATTTGGAAGATTTTTAAAAATACTATAAAATTTTAAAAAATTAGTTAAAATTTAAAAACTAAATTAACAAACTAAACAAATTGGAAAACAATAAGTAAAAATAAAAACAAATATATTTATTTATATTTAAAAATAGAATGCCCCTCACCCCAAATCCATCCGGAGTGGTAGGGAGCAACCCCCTTTGGCTCCGTGGGGCCACCCCAAAACAACATTAGGGTGCGCGTGACCATCCCAACAAGGTGGTCGTCCCTCCTGTGGCGGCAATCTCCTTTTTTGTCTTTTTTAATTTGATTGAAATTTAAATTTTCGTTTTAAATTTTCTTGTTTTGTTTGTTGAATTTGTTACTTTTCTTGTATTACTCTTAATTTATTTTTTTTATCTTATTTATACATTTTTTTTCTTTCCCAATGTTTTGATAATATTTTTAACAATTTTCATAATTCTTATTTAATGAATTTTAGAAATTTAGTTTGTAAATTTGTTTAACTTTTGTTTATCAAGTTTCTTTTTTTTTTTCTTTTCTAAAATCTTATATTTTATATTTTTAAATTTATTACTTTGTTATTATTTTTAGTTTTTGTTTTAAAGTTTTTATTGAGTTTAGTTTTTTTTCCTTTAATTCTCTATTGACTTTCCTAAGGTTTTACAGATTTTAAAGTTTTTCTTAGTTTTTTTACTGTTCATGCTAACGTACATGTTGACTATACATAATATGCCATGTGTTGTCTTTTGATTAGTGCTTATGTGACGGTTAACTGTCGCGTCATCATTTTCTATTAGGAGATTGACAAATGGACCAATTTGAAACCTGATGATTAAAGAGTTTTTGAGAATCTGTGTCTCACAATGAGCATAGAGAACATTTTTCATTTTTGTAGAAAATGCACAAGTTGACTTTACAAGCAGCATAACCTCTACAAGGAAAACTAGAGTTGTACATGTCAAAAATACAAGGATTGGATGATTGTAAGGCTGTTTGAGGAACACGTATGGCTCCAGAAATTACATTGGTAAGTGCTGGCAGATGTTGTCTTCTTTTGGACCATGATTATTATTCCCCCTCAAACTTGGCTGGGGAGTTGGAGAGAGGTCAAGTTTGGAACGTAGAGCACGAAACAGCGGCTTGGCAAGTGGTTTAGTGAAAATATCAGCCAACTGATGAGTAGAAGGGACGAAGCAAGTTTCAAGTGAGTCAAGAGCAACCTTCTTGCAAACATAGTGATAGTCAAGCTCGATGTGCTTAGTTTGGGCATGGAACACTGGGTTGACAAACATATGAAGAGCACTGACATTGTTGCAATAAAGAACAGGGGGCCGATGGAGAGGAATACCAAGATCACGAAGGAGGAAAAAGAGCCAGGCAAGTTCGACAGTAGTGGAGGCCATAAAGCGATATTTCGCTTTGGAACTGGATCGAGCAACAATAGTTAGTTTCTTAGCACTCTAGGAGATGCAATTGCTTTTCAGGAATGTGCAAAAACCGGTGGTGGATCGGCGAGTGGTGGGACAGCTAGCCCAGTCAGCATCGGAAAAAGCATAGAGTTCAAGTGTGCTGGTGAAATGGAGACTTAGGCCAAGGTCAATCGAGCCGTGGACATAACGAAGAATCTATTTGACCTGTTGAAAGTGTGTCATGGTTGGAGCATGGAGAAACTAACAAAAAAAGTTGACGTT
>QEOT01000226.1:11102-36065 GCA_003123785.1 Pterocarya stenoptera
AAAAAAAAAAAAAAAAAAACAATAGAATGGAAAAAAAAAAAGAGAAGCTAAAAGCCTCGAAGGAAGGGAACGCACGAAGAAGATTGATTTTTCGCTCACGAACCAGTGCACCTTTGTCTCCGTTAGCCCATCTCTGCTGGTACGTCTCCTCTCTGAACGGCGAATGCTTCGCACCTCACATCTCTCTCGCAGGAAGTGAACCACGAAGAAGCTTTAGCTGGCCAAAAATAAAATTTCCGACATATCACCTTAGACATAAAAAGTCCTTACAGATTTGCATTTTAAATACACCCCCGTTAGTGAGAGTTATTGACAGATTTCCGTTGCCATTTCCTGGTTTCTATCCGCGAGCTCGAGACTAAGGTTTTTGGCATAGACTCGTTCGAATGGGTCAACAAGCTGTCCGGTTGACAGTCACGGAACCAAGAATCCAAGAGCAAGTTCAACTATCTATGTGCATCTTTTCAAAATACTCCATTGATCCAATTGATACAAGATAATCTCCAAAGATGGAACTCACAGGGGGTTGCAATAGTTCAAGAATTTGCTTGTTTTTAACTAGTTACATGCCAGTGCCAGTACCATTATTGCGGGATCTTTGCTTTATAAAATGCCTGGCATAACAGCAAGGCCGATGCCACTTGGAGCAACAAATACAACATTGGTAACAAAAATCTGGTTTTGAATAGAAACCAAAAAAATTTGCCTAGGGCTAGGGTTTGAACCTCAGAGAAAGGAAGAAAGAAGCTTCAGCTTTAGTTGCGAATTTGGAGAGGGAGACGCTCACTCACGATAGCAATTATGCTGGAAACATCTTCGGTTCGATTTCGTTGATGGCCATGAAGAGGAGATGCAAAGGAGCTTCAACTTGATAACAATATGCAACTCTTCAGTACGCACCGTTTCATAGGGCTGAAAGGAGGAGCAACTTTTTCGTCTTCAGCAAGGAGCCCGTGCGCACCGTTTCATTAAACAAGTGGTAGCCACATATCGATTTCGTGCGCAAAGGAGTCTCCAAAATCGACTACCTTCAACTTTTTTCAACATTCTAAAATTAGTTTTGAGGAGTGAAATAAAATTTTTTTATTTTAGATAAAAATTTAAAATATTATATTTTAATAATAATATTATTTTAAAATTAAAAAAAAATTAAATTATTTATTATATTTTATATAAAATTTTTAAAAATTTCTAATAATAAAATAAAATTAAAAAAAAAAAAATTTCTAGTGACCTAACCTAACCTAACCTAAATCTTTCATTATAAGCCCCCGTGAAAAATAACTTTTTAAGGTTTTAAAGGTCGCCGCATGTCTTGTCTAAGCAATCGACATGATAGGAAACATATCGTATCTAATTTTCTGTTGGAATTGTGGATTTTAATTTAGATAAGAATTCAGTAAAAAATGAAAAGATAATCATGGCATGTGATTGGTACAGTTTTTTTTTTCTTTTTTTTTTTAAGAAAAAGGAGAAAAAGACAGAAATAGCAAATTTAGCTTGGAGAAAGTAAACCTGAGATTGGAAGTGAGCAGTTGTCGTCGTCAAAGCGGAAGGAAGCTGCGACACAATGGCCCGCCTCATCGCACACGATGTGCACTCAAATACAGTGAGTACTGAGTAATCCATCCTGTCCAGGCCCCTTCCGGCGGTGAGGATACTTTTTAATTTTTATTTAGAGATGTGAATTTTTAACTTGAGATAAAAATTAAAAATTAAATAAAATAATTTTAATATTATTATTATTTTAAAATTTTAAAAAAATTATATTAAAATTTAAAAATTTTAAAAATAATAATAATAAAATAAAATAAGAAGAAAATTTTATATTTTAAAAATCTTCCAAACCTAACATCAATGTATTTTTTTTGCAAACTTATTTTTACNCCTGTCCAGGCCCCTTCCGGCGGTGAGGATACTTTTTAATTTTTATTTAGAGATGTGAATTTTTAACTTGAGATAAAAATTAAAAATTAAATAAAATAATTTTAATGTTATTATTATTTTAAAATTTTAAAAAAATTATATTAAAATTTAAAAATTTTAAAAATAATAATAATAAAATAAAATAAGAAGAAAATTTTATATTTTAAAAATCTTCCAAACCTAACATCAATGTATTTTTTTTGCAAACTTATTTTTACTTTTTTTTTTTGTCTATTCTTCGACGTTCCCTCTCGTACACATATTCTCTCTCTCTCTCCTCTTCTCTTCTCTCCTCTCTCTCAATATATATATTTTTATTTTACCTTTTTCGCACAATAATCTATGTGTTGATCCTCTCAACTTGGAAAGCATTAAAAGAATTAACAAGAAGATTCAGATTTTATTATTCCTCCTCAGATGGAAGCGGATGTATCTATTGATTTTGTGATGGATTCCGCGAAGCCCTAAATTTTTTCTTTTTGATGTATGTATATCTTGCTGAGAAATTTGGGTTTTTGATCGTTTCGGAAAACTCAGAATCTGATTTCGTGTGGGAAGCAATGAATCCGGCTGTGGTTTTCTCTTTGCTGTCTCTACTGGCAGGCTGTTGTACGACGGCAGCGACCGTGGTGCTAATTGGGGACAACGTCACTCTCTCTTTCGACGATATTGAAGCTAATTTCGGTTAGTTTTCTGGGGTTTTAGCTAAACTTATGTTTTTTGGCGAGAAAATGTGGGAACATGCAAAGCAACTGGTATTTCAATATTTATATTTTTGTTTTGGTACAAGGGTATTCAAGTTTTGATCATTGGGTACTTAGGTATTTTGAAAGTTTCCCTCGGGTTAGGCAATTCATCTGTTTGGGCTAGTTGAGCCAAGTTGTTTCGTTTTTAAGTAGAGAAGAGCAAGTCATTAGTTAAAAGTCTTAAACCAACTGTGGAAAAGGTTAAAAACATTGATTGGGTTATTTGTTCTGGTGATGAAGCGGGAAATTTGGATTTTACTCGTGTTGTGAAAGGAAAAATTGTGTCTAATTATGTATTAATGTATTTACGATTAGTGCCGTTCTTATATATACACGTTTACATGATCTATAAGTTAACATATATTGGATTGCGGTTTTAATTTCTAGCATTTGCCAAGGAAGAGTAGGTGCAAAATTTTATGCTAAGATTGTCGAAGGTGTGGGTTGTGTACGTGTGCTTATGTGAGTGTGTGCATCCGTACATACTGGACTGTGATATTGGTACATTTTATTGGGTTGTGTTATGTTGTTTTTACAGCTCCACTGGTTAAAGGTTCAGGGGTTTGTGGGGTACTATACACGGCTGAGCCTCTTGATGCGTGCTCAATACTGACTAATAAAGTTGAACAAGCTTCAAATACTAGTTCCCCGTTTGTTCTGATTACTAGAGGAGGGTGTAGCTTTGAGGATAAAGTAAGAAGAGCTCAAAAGGCAGGATTCAAAGCTGCAATTGTCTATGACAATGAAGATAGTGGCATCTTGGTTGCAAGTATGAGCTTTTCCTGCATAGTCAAATTTGTCCTATGACATTTATGCCCATGGTTATTGATCAATTAAGTTAATATTCCCTCGTAATCTAATACATACGACTTATCAATAGTAATCTGATACATAAGATAGTATACGAGTTCTCACATGCTTTCTCTACTGGGCTACTGAATGAGATTTTATAGTGTACCAAGCTAGTACTCCATGAATGGCGAAATAGTTATGGTGATATTTGAGCTAGGAAAATGAATCTCCTACTAATTGAATTGATAATACGGGTTGAAATTTCCATCAATCTCATTATTTTGGCTGTGAAATAGTAGTAAAAAATGCATGCTAATTTGGTCCTGTGAATGACATTTGATAGATTCACTATTTACATGTATATGAGCATAGCTTTGTGTATACATTTTTGTGTCCAGTACTCTCTGTTAATTTTGTTTTTCAAATCGATGTTCATATCCAAGAATAATCGACACTCATGTGGACAATGCAGTGGCAGGAAATTCAGCTGGCATCAAAATACATGCTGTGTTTGTTTCTAAAGCTTCAGGTGAAATACTAACAAAATATACCGGCTTGACTGACAAGGAGCTATGGATTATCCCAAGTTTTGAAAACTCAGCATGGTCAATCATGGCAATCTCGTTTATTTCCCTACTTGCTATGTCTGCAGTGCTGGCTACTTGTTTCTTTGTTCGCAGGCATCGCATAAGACGTGAAAGGCCACGAGCTTCTCGTGTGCGGGAATTTCATGGGATGAGTAGTCGATTAGTGAAAGCAATGCCAAGTTTGATTTTCACTTCTGTTTTAGAGGATAATTGTACTTCAATTACATGTGCCATATGCCTTGAAGACTATAGCGTTGGAGATAAGCTCAGGATTCTGCCATGTCGTCACAGTAAGTGTTTCTTACCATAGCCAAGATGATAATGCTTGTAAATTTCTTTATTAGCTGTATTTATTTAAATTTGGTGGCGTGGCTTCTCTGTTCTGTGAGTGTTTTTTATGAGTGGGAACGTATAATGGCGTTTAGTGGTGGGAGGTGGTTAATACACAAGCTTTTGTCCCAACAGATCCGAGAGAGCAGAGAGGGAGTGGTTATATTGTCAAGTGTGTATCTGCATTGATCTACCATACAGTTGTAGGCCAACATTGACTATGTTCCAATTATTAGAAATATGGGTAAATTTCACTTTTGGTACCCGGGGAAGTTTCACTTATGTCATTTTGGATAGATATCCCTGGAAGTAGTAAGTGTTGTTTAGGACTTTGGTGGAGAGGGTTCTGCAGGGAAAAATGACTAAAAGTTAGCCTTGAATGAAAATTTTCTGCTGTAAAAGTTGTTAAGAGCTGGGGTGGAAGTGGATGAAAAATAGAAGCACCTTAATCCTCTTATTGTCTAAATGACTTTGTTCGGTCTTGTTTTGTTTTTTGGAAAATCATCATTAGTGAGAACTCGCAGTTATTGAGAGAGAGAGAGAGAGGAGTTACTACAGTGTTGATTCAGAGGCTGTACCTGTGGGGTTGGCAATTGTAGTCTTATATACTGCACTGCCTTTGTCATTCAGGGCAAGCTTATGTTATTTTGTGGCAGGCGTGCTATTTTCAGTGATTATTTTGTTGTAGCTTATTTATCTTCTTTCATTATATTATCGTATATTATTTAGCCTTGCACATATATTTATGAAACATTCTGGAATTTGACAGAGTTTCATGCATTCTGTGTGGATTCTTGGCTTACCACCTGGAGAACCTTCTGTCCAGTTTGCAAGCGCGATGTAAGAACTAACTCCGGTGATCCACTGGCTTCCGAAGCAACACCATTGCTTTCATCCAGCCCAGCCTCTGTGGCTTCTTCTGTTTTGTCGTCTGCTAGATCATCATTAGCATCATCATCAGCCATACGAATAGCACCGGCGTCATCTCATTCCCCGTCAGTTTCTCAAATTCACTCTGTTGCTAGCACTCCTTATGTTCAGCATTCTCTTAGATCCTATCGCCAAACCCCTCCCCTGAGTGTAAGCCAAAGTTCAGTAGATATCAGGAATGCATCATCCCAAAGATCTCATGCTTCCTATTTAGTTTCACCCCACTCATTGGGTTACCCATCTTTATCACCACTAAACTCAAGATACATGCCTCCGCATATTCCAAGCCCAAGCTATCCGTCGCCATGCTTTGTCAGTTCATCTGGTCGTCTACAGCACCCACTGCATTGTAGCGAGTCGGCTGCAAGTTTTTCTCCCTTTGCTTCTGCTCATTCTCTTCCAGAATGCTGAATCGAAATTTATCACGACTGAAAATCTGGGTTGACACGACCAAGAGCTCATCAGAGGGAGCTGAACGGAAAGTCCTGGATCATTTCTACCTCTGTCTTGCACCACAAAATTGCTGAATCATAGTTGGGTTCTATTTGACACCGGTGGTTACCAGTTTTTATGTCTGGAGTGTTTTTTTGTGCCTGCTCACATGTACATTATAGTACAAGCTTGTGTTGTCTCTTTCAAATTTCAAGTGATAATTGTGGCTATTACATTTGAGGTCTGTTGAATTGTCTGACACGGTCACGAGTGCATTGTGGTGTACTGGGTTTTATTAACATTGATGTTTTGATAGTATTGCTGAATATGGTAAACCACACTAACCAGACTTGTTTGGGGCTGTGTATAAGTCTGCTGTTAGAGAGGCTCTTTCTCATTGGTCCATTCAAAAGAATCAGGTTATTTTTTGCTTATGTTGACTGCTCTGTCCCAGGAATCGGTTTCTCTCTTCGTTTCTCTTCTCTTTTGGCCGTCATGGAGCTGAAGATTTTAAATTGTTTCAAGGTTGGCATTTCATTTCTGAGTAGTTCTGTGAGGGGGGTAAAATGTTAAAGCCCAATAGTCACCAGGCCACATTAGGTGAAGAGACAAAAAGACATGAGTGGGGAACAAGGGAGAGGCGTGCAACAGGTGGGTGGCAGGGGATCAAAGTCGATTAGAGGAAAGTATGGGGGAAAGGGGGTTGAAACACGCAGGAGGCTGGTCCCGTCAATACCGATTGACACACGCAATAGGAGGTGGATAAAAGGCCTTCAGCCAAATGACCAAGGGCGGGCTCTCGATCTCCTCTTCTTCCTCTTGATCTCGTCTTCTTCCAGTGAAAGGAGCATACCAATGGGATCTTCTTTTTTAGTTCTTCTTCCTCCTCCTAGACTTCTCTTTCAACCTCAGAACATGGAGCTCTAGAGAAGGATTTTTCTCCAGTAAATATATCTGAAGCCACCATTGTCCAGTGAAGAATGAGAGACTGTAAACAATAATATTATAGTAGATTTCTTCTCTCCGAATGCTTATGGACGTAGGCATTATACCGAACCATGTAAATCCATGTGTCCATTTTCTCTTATTTTCTTTAAGTATTTCACCGTTATAGACGTACACACCGACATCGTACAGCTGCACTGGATCACCACCGGGACTCCTAACAACACCGATTGAGGTCCAAGTCGTCCCAGTGGACTGGGAATGACTCTTTTTTCCCTTTCCAACTTGTTGTGCAATTTTTACAACGCCAACAATTCCCAAACTTAATTCGTATCATATTGAATTGAGAGGGCTTAGCTTGTCTCACTTTTAATCGAAAACATTGAACAATTTATTTTGGAGAATTTATCCTTCAAGTATCTTCCCTCTCTGGCATGGAATAAAGTCATTCGTTAAACATGCCATCCTTTGTTGCGTTCCGAACTTCCGAGACCATGTAATACTCGCTGAAAGGGAAGAATCCTAATACCATACACTATTTATCATTTTTATCTTTATGTTTAAATACACATATTTAAGCATTAAAATAAAATGATAAAAACAACAAATCACATGTTGATTAAATAAAAGTGTGTGGTATAAGACTTCTATGTAAAATTTCTCTTTGCTCAAAATCGCAAAAAGTGTTTAAACTCAAGGAGAGAGAAGCAAATTACAAAATAAGGAATGTTGGGGGGTAAATTCTATCCCTTTGCACCACCTCTCTAGGAGGGCGGCCAGCCATCTCATGAGGGGATGGCCTGCAACTCACCGGGTGGTTTGCCATCCCATGGATGGTTGGCGAACAACCCCGCAAACAGTTTGCTTGCTGTCCATCCCTCATTGGTTGGCTAGTTCCTCCAATTTGGTGTCTTTTCTTAAAGATTTTTTCTTCAATAAAGGTAATGTGAAGATTTTTTACCCATTTATTTTGTATATGTTAGCACGTATTTATTTGGTCAGGTATCGTGCGACCTTGGGACACATTGACAATTATTTAATTAGTTTACACAATAGACTATGAACGAAATGAGCTTATCGAAAATCCAAAACACCCTGAATATGCAGGGAGTAATTAGATAAAAGTAAAACTCTAGGGGCTATTTTGAGAACAATGTAAAAACCAAGTACTACTTTACTATTTGACACTAAAAAT
Source organism: Pterocarya stenoptera (assembly GCA_003123785.1). Lineage (NCBI taxonomy): Eukaryota > Viridiplantae > Streptophyta > Magnoliopsida > Fagales > Juglandaceae > Pterocarya > Pterocarya stenoptera. The sequence goes on from QEOT01000226.1 coordinate 18,986, forward strand.
TAATGCAGTAACTAACTGTTACATTGCTAAATGAGAAGTCTGCAAAATGAACAGACCAAAGTGTGCGCATAAATAAGATTTCTCTACAAAAGCATTGAAGTGCAACATAACTTTACCGTGCTCTGATATTTCTGTTCATATTGTTGACTTGTTTATAAGCACATCCTCGACTAAATTTTCAGTTAGAAGTCCATCAAAATGCCCAACTTTAATCTACCTTGTCTCCAGGTCCATATTCTCTACTTTCAGCCTCAGACACTGAACTCCTAGCATGATCAACTTGGTCTCCGGTACCAACCCTGAGAGGTTCCTCTCTGACGGTTTGGATGAGCATCACGACCACAACCACAAAAACAAGCATGTACACAGTGTTGATTCCAACTAATGAATTGATATAACCAAGAAGAGATGGACCACGGATTCTTTCCTTCAAGGTTCTTCCTTCCCTATATCCTATAATGAATCGTGAGATTTGAGTTGCCAGATCCTCCTCATTCATCATTTCTGAACCGAAAACCTAATAGAAAAAAAGGAACATCTGGTGTAAAAAAAGTCAAAAGGACAAGAAACCGAGGATTCAGAAACACCCCAAATGATGTCATATAGATATGTATATTATGATAAATTCTACCGTACAGGCATTAAAAGGATTTAGCTAATTGCATACGCAATGTAAAACCAAAACTGCATTCCATTAGCTATTAATAGTGATATTCATCGTTCCTTATCTTTTTCAAAACAGGGGTAAGTAGCAAAAGAAATAAGTTCAAAGATAAAAGGAACATGAAATCAATAATGGACAATCTAAACATAGACATACCACAAATAGGTAATATGGCCAACTGCCATGTGATATGCATTACGGAAAGGGCATAGAATACACTCCTCAATAAAGAAGCATTTACATGTGATTTGATAATGTAAGTAACATGAATTGAATCAACATAGCCCAGATGTATTTTTCTATGATAAGTTTTTGATTGGCACCAGGTGTCCAGGAACAGTGTTTGGACTAATCCCGGGGGTGCACAGGCCCTCGGCAAAGAGGTTCCCGCAAGTGCACCTCAGGTAATTCAACAAAACAATCTCCCAGTCCGATGACCCCTAGAGATTGTTACCCAAGGGGATTTGAACTTTAGACCTTGGGGGAGCATACCCCCAAGCCCAAGGCCTTTACCACTTGAGCCAACGCCTAGGAGTTTTTCTACGATAAGTTGATACTTCCTTGTTGAAAGACACAAATCCTATAGAGTTGGTAAAGTTATCCGATAAAGTATATATCATAATAGTCATAGAAATTAGGCTGAATATGAAGCAATATAGTTTAATATTAGCAAAGAAGAGTATAAACATAGATTGAGGCTAGAAACTTATGTATTTAAGGGAAATGATTTGAGAGTTATGAGAAAAAGGGGGGCATTGAAGGCAAAACACAAACTTTACAACAAGAACCTGAGAGGTTGGTTGCAAGCCAATAAAGGATTTAACTGATATAAATATTGGGAACGTGTTAGCGAAAAAAGGGGAATTATTACGTATTTAAAATCCCATGTCGAAGCAATATAAGCACATACATGATCGAGAGTTAAGCATGGCAGTAAACAATGTCTTGCTGCACCCATGACCAGCAATAGATTCACTCAAACTTATGTCATGTTATACATTTGACAACTAAGATAACATGTAAATTATGTTAACAGATACGACCAAATATTGTCTGCAAGCTAAAACTAATCAAAATTTTTCCAGAAAAATTAAAACTTACTGAGAAGTACTCCTTATCTCCATCCCAAACCACCATTTTTGGTAGCACTGTCTTTTTGTTAACCCCAAATGTGTCAGTGAAGTCCTCATACTGTTTGACACCAACATAACCAAATACTAAGTCACGATTTGCAGATGCAGCAGCCTTCAATAAGTTTATAATTTTCTTTGACTTCTCCTCTGTCTCATCCTCCACAATTGTCAGGACAATTTTCCTCCTATCTTCTTCCAGGGACTTTAATGTGTCCGGGTTTATTGGTATGGCCAAAGGGAACAAGTTTTGTTTAATAAATTCCTCCAAAAATTCCTCTGCAAAATGAAAACAGGAAGGTATAAAGAGACTTTTCTTTTTAAGGCCAATAATAGATATACAGATGATGAATGAATACTGAAGCATTTAAGCATTATAATTTGAAGAAATGCAGAAGAGATCTATAAAAGAAAAAGGAATATGGAGTTTTCATAATATACAACAAGAAACATCCACTGAACATTTGGTTGCTCACGGTTGCTTGATTAATCAGATTAATGTTCAAAGTTCGAAGGCCTTACAGAAATCTAAATGTCAACCCTTAAGCTAGGATGGCATTTATCATGTCAAAACATAATTGATATCCTTGAGCCAAGCCAGGGGCATGCTCAGTTCATTTAAAAGCTTAAATTATTGGCTCAATCTGCCGTGATCATGCCTGGAATTAACTTGAACAAGCTTATAACAAGCTAACCCAAAGAAAATCTGCATGGTCTGGTTCTACTTAGATAATTTGTAGCTGTTAATTTCAATTCAAAACCTAACAAAAATTAGAGTGTAAGTCAGACTATGATTTTGGCTGGCACAAAACTAACACATATCCTTTCAAGAGTAACAAGATCCCAACAAGCAAGCTAATTATTGATTCTTTGTGGTAACCACGGGAAAGCTGAAAATGCATAGCTGTTGTTACTGGAATAAATGGTACACATTAGCATTCAGGTTAATTTCAGAGGTGGATGCCAACTATGCAGTAGAGAAGTAACAATTACAGAAAACCAAAAGAACAGAAGCTTAGGATTACTTCAATCTCTTTAGGAGCTCAGATAGCTAAAATATACTTCACTCCAAGTAGTCCCATGAAGTTAGTAATGTCCCTTGTAGATACTGACAATCTATTTCTGCTTCAGACAGCATTCTGTTTTAAAGGATGCTATGAATCAGGCTAAATCATGCTAAACAAAGTTATCAAAACCTATATGGCAGGTTAGTATATTTATTTGAATTGAAAATTAGCTATCTTGTTTTTGTCGTTTGCAAGTTTTAAGAACCTTTAAAAGGCTTTTCTTGACGAGTATAGATAAAATACTACGGAATCCTTGAAACTTAGGGCTGGTTTGGATGTTGATTCTCATCTCATCTCAACATCCAAACATCACTCAAACAAGAACACTTTTTAAATTCAAATCCTCAACTTTTTTATCTAATCATTAACTAATTATTAGCATTTTCCCAAACTTCCAAACAAAACACAAAAAGCAATTCGACTTTTTCAAATCTCAAAATAAAAATTATATTAAAAAATTATATTTTAACAATATTTTAACTTTATAATATTTTTATTCAACTTTTTCTCTCTTATTTCCCAAAATCCCATAAAACATCTTAATTTAAATTATTTCACTATTATTCATAAACCATCTCATCTCATCTTAACACCCAAACGAGGAGGCCTTAATCTACCATTGTTTCTGTAGACAGATACTATTTATCAATATACATCCTTATGACTAATAGGTAAACGAATGTAAACAATGGCTCTAATAGATTAATTGTACCGATCTACCACAAAGGATAAGCATACACAAACGGTTCTCTTCCCTTGTATTCCAAGAAGGATCTTAACCTCTAACAAGTAATGTGTACTAGAACAGCAAAGAAGGTGCACCACCCTCGCACATGGATTGAATACAAGAGAAACACAACAAAAATCAGATCCAGGTAACACCTGAGTTTAAAAATCCAGAAAATTGGAAAAATCAAAACAATATGTTGCTTCCTTCCAAGTATTTAGTATTTAGCTTCCAAGCATTTGGTGCTCTCTAAAAAGTAAAGTGTTCTGAAACAACAACAAGAAGGTGAACCACCCTTGTGCACGGATTGAGAACAAGATAAATTCAACAAATATCAGATCAGGCTAACACCTGAAGCTCTGTGAATCTAAAAATCAAGAGAATCAGAAAAACCAGAACAATCTGTTGCTTCCTTTCAAGCATGTAGGGCTCGTTTGGACACTTAGAATATCTATGAATAGTAGTGAAATGGTTTGAGTTAAGATGTTTTATTGAGTTTTGAGAAATGAGAGAGAAAAATTGAATAAAATTATTATAAAGTTTTTTTTTTGATAGGTAATCAAAGATATAGTATAAATATAAATAGGCAAAGCCTAGGTACACAGGGAGTATACATAAAAAAAGCCTAACTAGAAGTTACAATAGAAAGAAGAAGATCATGGACACTCAGTCCATTACAAACTATAGCCCCCGCCCATAGGAACAAAGAGTTCAAACAGAAAACTTTAAGCTCATCCATTGTTCTCTCTTGATCATCAAAACATCTAGCATTTCTTTCCCTCCAAATGCACCAACACGTGCATATTGGTACCAATCTCCACATTGCCACTACCTGAGAATCTCCATGTAGACCTCTCCAGCTTGCGAGGAAATCCACCAATTTACTAGGCATAACCCAAGACAATCCGACTCTTGAGAAAAAATTATTATACTTGAGAATCTCCAATCTACCAGGCATAACCCAAGACAGGCATAAAATTATTATAAAGTTAAATATTGTTTGAATATAATTTTTTAATAGTAGCTTTGTTTTGAAATTTGTGTTTTGTTTGGAAGTTTGGAAAAGTTCTAATGATTGGATAAAAAAGTTGAAAATTTGAAATTGAAAAGTGTTGTGCTTGAGTAATATTTGGGAAGGAAATATATGAGAATTCTTGTTACACAAACAAGGCCATAATGTTCTCTTGCATATTTAGCATTAGACCCAAAACATTTTTTTTTTTGCTTTTTATGGGTAGCTTTAGATCCAAAACTGAGGTCTCAGTAGGATATTTTCTGAAGAAATGGCTTAAGCAGCCAATGGCCTTTGGATCAAATGGTATATATCCCCATAAGAATTAAGGATGGAGGGAGATAAGGGTTCCATTCCCCTTCAGTGCTGAGTCGTATATTTCAATGGGGTTAGGTGAACACCTCTCAGCCACCTTTTTTGTAAGTAATAAAATTTTATCTAACCAGGCCACGGCTGTTTTTCACAGATGTAATCCTCTATAGGAACAACAGGAGCCTGAATACAAAGCAAACTCTCACAAAAAGGGGGAAAAACTACCAAGTGTATGACAATCATCAAAATCTCATATGCTATGGAAAAAAGTTCTGAGAAGCACAAGCACGAAGGAAACTGAAAAGGACTAAAATATCTTTCACTTTTAAGAATTAGCAGAAACTGGACTAGCTAAACACATTAAAAACTTACCTTCAAAGGGGCCGTAAAAAATGTTCCGCTCATTGTAAACTGGATGAAGGGATACTAAAGCAGGAGCCTTGTCGAAATCAAATGACACCATGATGTCCCCAGAGAAATCCTTTGCCACAGAAAACCATGCCTTTTTCTTGTATTTTACAGCTAAATTTGATATCATCGACTCTTTCAAGCCAAACCCTATATATATAGGAAAGAAAGTGCCAGCTGCTTCAACAAAATCATTGATGGCAGAGTCTGAATCAAGAACCGAAACATCAGAAGTAACAAATTTTTTCAGATAACGAACAAGCAAATCTGCTTTCCTCGGTCCATTATATTCTACAGGGACACCATGGATAAAGATCTTGAGGGTGGGATATCCACTACATCATAGAAATTCGATAGTTAGCAATTACATAAGAACCATTAGCTATATTTGCAAACTGAAAATAATGTTCTTTTGGAAAATGGGTTATGAAACATATTCTGTGCAAAATTGGACTACAATCACACTGTAAGCATCAATATGGTGTCCTGGAGCAGTTTCCTGATGTTCTAGTTTAAGTCAATCCCAAAGGAAACCCCTATCTCAAACAACTAGAAAAGTAAACAAGTATGATTAATATCAAAGGGGATGGGGATGAAGTCCCAGGAAGCATACTCAATATCATGTTTTCGAGCCAAGCGGGTATATTTATCAGCATCTACTTTTGCTATGACAATGGGCTCTTTCAAGCTGGCAAGTATGGGGGCAGCTTCATCCAACTGCAATGCAGCCATTAAAGTTGTTAGTGTTCCAAATTAAAATACCGGCTGTGATTAACAAAACGTCGAAGATCCAAATGAAAATGAATATTGAAAGAAATTCCAACAATCCATTCTAACTCTAGGGTCTAAATATATGAACAAATTTTAACAGGATTATTGGTATAAATTACAGATTTTTTTTAAGACAACGACTCACACCTCAAGCCCAACCCTGATAAGAAATATGAGATTATGGGTGACGTCATGAGTTCAAGTCCCATGGGGTGAGTGAGTTTCTCAACAATCATACAACAAAAGGCCCATTTCTTTCACAAGCATTGGACTATATTCTCCAAAATCTTACAAAAAAAAAAATACTCATAAAATAAGGCAAGATGCACACTCCAGCAGAATTCAAGCCCCATGGGGTGAGTGAGTCTCTCAACAATCATACAATAAAAGGCCCATTTTTTCATAAGCATTGGACCATATTCTCCAAAATCTTACAAAATAAAAAATATCCTCGTAAAATAAGGCAAGATGCACACTCCAGCAGAATTCAACACCACGGAGTTGGAAAAGGCAAAAAATAAAATGTTAAGCTTAACCAAAAATACCCTGATGAGTAGAAGTTCAATGGTTTTGGCTAGTATTGTGATAGTTTAGAGAGAAAAAAATTTAAGGCAAGACTTATATCTTCGACAGTATGAAGTAATATTTTCCTTACTGTTACATATCATTTTCTTCAGTATATGTATTATCAATTGAACATGCTGTCAAGTTCTTAGGCGGGAATTCAAAATCTAATCCGAGTCTGAGTAAGCGACAAACTTTATCCTCAAGCCCAAAAAATATTAATGATAATACGAAATCACAGATCTATAATTACCATCGATGAATTAAAGAGAAGACAACATTGAAAACGCAAACAATCATTTATTGAATCAATGTTTCAAAAGTGAAATCAGTAGAGAGAGAGGGAAAGAGAAGGACCTGGGGAGAGAGACGCTTGCAGTGGCCGCACCAAGGGGCGTAGAAGTCAACGAGGATGAAGTCGAAGGTAGAGATGGCGGAATCGAAGTTCGATTCATCAAGTTCCAATACCTTCCCATTAGCCGTCAACGTCTGCTCACCACCAACAGAAGAAATCGGTATTATCAACATCAAAAAACACATGAACAGCATCATTAAAACACGATTCGTCATCCTATATTACGAAGACGATGATCCGAAGAATCTGGTGTGTGTTTCTATGTTCGTTTCACGTTACGTTGTTGAGCTGCGAGTTTTGTTTCTCTGTTATGCAATCATATGCCCCTCTGCTTTTCCATGAATTTGTATGCGGACTTCTCACTTCTCAGTAGTCAGTCCTTCCCTCTTTTTGAACTTTTGCTGGACTCTCAGAATATGGTGATTCTGGTCAGATTAATTTGTATCATTGAAATTTTAAAATTTATTTTTTACATTAAATTAAATTATATAAATATTTTATTAGATGTGTTATATATACAAACTTATAAATAAAATTTTTATTAAATATTTTCAACCCTAAATGAAAAACTAGGTCTTAATGCTATTATTGAGCGTGTGTATATATATATATACACACACACTACGGCAGAGCACATTTGCCTAGTTGGGTTAAACAGGTTTTTTACAAAAATAATATGGTTTGTTAAAAAAAATTTGATTAATGAATAATTTAATCCATAGAGACAAAAAAATAAATTTTAGCAAATGTCTTTGGATAATAATAGGTCGGTAAGTATAATAATTACATATTTGGATATATTAGAAAATAAAAAAATGAGTTCAAAATTAAAGTCAAGATACATTATAATAATATAGACAAATAAAAATAGCATCATTGTCGCCACAATAAATACTACCCCCACACTAAAAGAGTGCATAACTAAGATTTTAACATTCAAGCATAAAGTAATTAAATAAATATACAAAATAATTCCAGTATGTTCATAAACTAGAAAGTATAAAATTAAAACAGACCATAAATTAATGCAAGTTTAGGGAATAAGCAACCATTAAAACCCAATTGCACTACAAAAATTCACCAACCCGATTTAAAACAAAGCTCATTTTAAAAACTAACTTGTGGGAATTAAAGCCCACGAAAATACTATTTTTAACACACTTTGTTAAAGCTTTGTGTAAGCTAAGCTGCTATTGCACCTCTTCCAAACACCAGTTGTCCCCTGTTTAGAATCATTAATTTCTTCGATCACTTCAACTTGTTTCAATCTTTTTTTGGGTAAAATTGAGAGTTAGTAGGTGAGTAAGATCTTTATCATTTTGTAATTATTGGTAGAGCAATACATTCGTTTCGAACGTTAAGGGCTTCTGGCACGCTCTTATTATTGGCCCATACCGTAGACAGCACATAATTGTAGTACTGAAAGGAATCACATCCCTGAGTTATCACTTTTTTGTATGAATATTATGGCCTAATGGCCCTTTGCTCGGCTTGGGTCGGGTTTTTTTTTAAATTTTATTATTATTGAAATTGGACCTGCTGAATGTGAGATGATACAAGAGAACCATGGACACATAAGCACAGAGAAAGAGAGAGAGAGAGAGAGAGGTTTTTACCCGGCACCAATATGCAGGAGGTGTTGCAGAAAGGAAACTTTCGTCAAAGTTCTCCTCGATATATCTCCTGCTTAGGTAATCTTTACTTGATTTTGGAGATGCAACTTGACAATTGGGCTCCAAAACTTGCATGATGTTGATTTGAAGAAGCAACTGTAACATAAAAGGTTCAGAATAGCCTCGATGCAAGGAGTACTTAATAGTGGTAAGAGTACATATCTAAGCATATCAAGAGGAGCGGTGCTACTCCCACCGCTGGAGCCACCGCTCAGTCTTACCGTTAGTGTAAATTGTAATGTTTATTTTTTNCTGTAACATAAAAGGTTCAGAATAGCCTCGATGCAAGGAGTACTTAATAGTGGTAAGAGTACATATCTAAGCATATCAAGAGGAGCGGTGCTACTCCCACCGCTGGGAGCCACCGCTCACTCTTACCATTAGTGTAAATTGTAGTGTTTATTTTTTTTATATTTTTTTACATTTATTTTTTTAATACATTTAAATATTTTTTAAAAAATAAAAAAATTCATAATATTATTAAAAAACACTTACTTAATCATTAAGTAAAAAAATAAAATAAAATAAATTTAAAAAATCAAAGTAGTAAAAATCAGCGGTAAACCCGAGCGGTAAGACTAGCATTTTTCTATCAAGAGATGGCATTGGCAGAGACTCTGACCTCATCGATGGCTTGAATATCTGACACGCATGCTACGTTGCTATCATTTACATTCACAAAATCACCATTGCAGCTTTCTTTGGCAAGACTACAAAATTACAGAACAGAACATTTTAATTCGAATCAGTGTGATATAAAAAACGAACTAAAAGAAGATTTAGATGGTAATGTGAGGTGAAATGCAAGGGAGAAAAAATGCAACAAGATGAGGAGATGGCATACCTTATACAGTACATCTGTTATGAGTGTGAGCCTATGGGAAAATAGGATTCTTGAATTGTCATAGATAAATGAATCTGTCTTTGGGTTCCCAAGCACATATCCCTGACAAACAGTAGAATGAGCAACATGTTTAGATTACTGAATAACATTTTCCTGCGCTACAGAGAAGAAGAAGACGCGTGCGGAGAGGCTTACCCCAGGAAAAACAGAGGCAACGTGGGGGAAGTGATGCGACGGAGCTGGACTGCCCGATGGTGGCTAGACGACGGTGGACAGCCCAGTAACTTCACGCACCGTATCAAGGCTCATTAATGTGAATGATTGCAGCCACAGCCGTCTGCATGGGAAGCCTCATATCCTAAGGTGAAGAACACATATATACGCTGTTTTCCCCTTAAACGCTGTACTGCTTCTATTCCTATCCTTTCTCAATTCCTTGGCATTATTTGCTAGCGGGAGAGCCAATGGTTTTCGTGGGAGCAGAAGAAAAGGCTTGCAGACAAGGAGGAACAACTAACAAGGCCTACAGAAGAAATAGACGATCTTAGAAGATGAGTACGTTTCCTTCACCCATTGGAGTTTCTTCGCCTTGCCCATTTTTAAATTTCGTGAGCAAAATTAGAGAAGGAAAGAAATAACTAATTTCTTGGCGGGCTGAGATGATGTGAAAACCAACCATATCAGGGAAATGTTTTTTTATTTTTTTTTAAAAATTTTTTTTATCATTTACTATTCACCCACACCTCACAAAAAAATTTTAGCCGTAGAGATCGAGAATAAATAGTTACTCATGCACATATTAATCATTTCCCCATTGTATTGTACGTACTACGTACTCCATTGGCTGGAAGAATGGTTTTTGGTTTTTTGACTTTTTACGCACGTAGCTTTATCAAAAGTCAAGTCCTCTCTTCCGCTAATTAAAAAAAAAAAGTACTTTCTTAGTACTTTTCATTGGATTAGAGCATTCATTTTCTTCTGGGAATTCAATTTGAATTGAATGTGTCTATTGCAACATTGAAAATTTTCATCGCATTGCTCAAGCTTTTACTTGACCAAAAATCAAAAGAGTAACCTCTTGAATGTAAATGGCACAAGAACCGGGATTCTTATCCAATTGCATTTCTCCCACCTCTTCTGCTCACAGTCTCACACAATCGGCATGGTAATGTGTCCAGGCTCAGTGCACGGGTCTTTCCATAGCTACCCAGCACACCACATCTTCTCCAAGCATGGTACTCTGAATAGGCAACTGGATCATTAGCAAGGGTCTTTACGTAAGAAGCCAATCCCTCCAAGGAGCTGAATTTAGAGCCATCTATAATCGAATGTGGAGGGACAAAGTCCCAGACATTGGGTGCACCGAAGTTGATTGGCACCGCACCAGAGCCCAGTGCATAAAATAGCTTCTCTGTCACGTAGCTCTCTGTCATGGTGTTTTCAATGGCAAGAACAAACTTGTAGTGTGACATGGCACAATGTAAATGGTCCCACCATTTCGGGGTGGCGCTGCCATCGTAGGCGCATTCGGGGTAGAAATATCGGGCCACGTCCGAGCCGCCTACATTGTTCAAACACTTGCCAAATGAATGGTGAGGCAGCAGGCTGAGAAGCTGCTTGGCTAGCTGATTTCTTTGAGGAAGACAACGTGACGAAGACCAATACACAAGCGTATCCTTGAAATGAAAAGTCCTCATATTACAGTTTTTGTTTTTCACCTCCACAATGTTTTATGGAAGAAAAATAGATGGAAGGACAAAATTACTGAAGTGTCGTATATGAAAGCATCAATACTTACACTGTTCTTCAATGAAGACACATGATAATTTCGACTATTACGAAAGAGCCCGCCGGCATAGGTAGACTGAACATCATCATTGGCATGATAACTTATAAATATATCCTCTAATCCTGACCGCTTTCTACCAGCCTCAAGATCCATGTATACACGAAGTGGATCTCCAAAGCGTCTCTGACAAACGTAAAATGAGGTTTACAAGGATGCAGGCCAACGTGGAGTTGTACCAAAACAGAGAGGAATTAGGCAGAGAAGAATATAACAGGAAACAACCACAAAGTATTTACAAATCATAAGATCAAGAACTACAATCCTTACGTCAAATGAAAATGATACGAAGGAATCAACTTGACGATTATCAGAAAGCACAAAGGTGGGCTCTTTGAAATTCCCAAAACAAATAGTTTGTGCTGAAAAGATGAGCAAAAATATATAACCTGACGCGGAGGAGTAACGGTCTCGAACAACAATGCATCGGGCCTGTCAGCAAGAACAGAAGATTTAGTCCACAAACAGCTCAAGCCGCAGCCGCATGAGTATAGCTTGTCCAAATTATCAGGAATCCACGTCCACTCTTTCACCAAAACACTGACATGCTCCATTTTCAGCTCGCCGCATTTAAATTCATAATCTTGCAAAGCAGAGGACCCATTTGATTGAATTGGGAGAAACGCTACGTGCTTCTCCCTGAACCGGGCACAACCCACCTGAGAGTCCCACTTCCGAAAGACACTGATCAAATCGGTAAATGGGTGGGGTCCGGATCTTGTCTCCGACGAAACTGTTTGGGTGATGAGTTGAATGGAGTTCGATACAGAAGGAAATTCGAGGATGCCGGAGAAGAAGAGGATCAAGAACGTGAAGCCCAACATAAACGCGACGGCGAAGGTGTTGAGGAGCTTCCATGGCATGGTGGGCGCCGAATATCAGAATCCTTGTATCAGAGAGAGAGACTGAGGGAGTTAATAGGTTTGAAGCATCAGAATCCAAAAGTCGCGACTTTAGACTTGGTTAGACGACAAACAGACAAAGTTCTCCCTTTCTAGCATTCTCCGTCACATAGATCATTGATGGATCGTCGGAAAAGGTACAAAAGTTGGGCAGTTAAGAGCATCAATTATGCTGGGTAACGGTAACCTGAAACTGAAAGCCCACCCGAAGACACCCAAATTAATGGTGTTGGTTTGCCTCCAAAAACTTTCTTAAAAGTATTAGCTGTCTAAGTTTTGTGCAATTTTTTAAAAAAAAATTGTTAAGTTTGAGTGCCACATAAAAAGATATTCAACTTTTTTTTTTAAACGAGTGTGCAAAGCTTTAGAACTATATTTAGTATTTCTCTGTCATAAAATTGATATTTTTTTAACAATTTGAGCAACTAAAAATATTGCTAATGTATTGAGTTTTGTTACACATAATCTGGTGTTAGTACACTATTTATAGTGGAATTCATTATAACTTTAAAAAAAAACCAATCATTTTCTAGCATAGTTGATGTGGAAAACTTCCAATCAACAGTGTTCTGGTTGTGTAAAAAATAAGGTTTTTAAATAAATTTTCCCAATGTATTTCATTTCTGACTTGTACTTCTTGTTTGTGCAATTAAAAAATGGAGGATAAGTTACCAAGAGCACTGACTACCTGTATAATGCTTCCAAAATATTTTGACAAATAAACATATTTTCAATCGAGCTGCATTTCCATATACATGACCCCTTTTCCCTCTCGACTTGCATTACATTTTTTTATATCGACTCACATTTCATTGATATGAATAAATTTCACACAATAAAGCTGTTTTTATTTTTATTTTTTGCTTACAGAAAATAAAGAAAGATGAGATTATATGAAATTATCAGGACAAAAGATTACACAAAACTCTGCACAGTAACAGTGGAATATGCATTCTCTTGTTTCCCTCAACTTCACCTTTGCTCCATCAGTCACAGATTTCCATTCAGAATATAGGACCAGCTGCAAGGATCTCCTCAGTCAGATTGTTGTCCTTTCCAATCTTGCAGTTCAAAAATCCCTCAAAATTCTTCTTGAACAGACCCCCTAGCTTTAATAATGTATCTTTGTAGGCCTTCTTATCTTGCCACTGAAATTCAAGAGAATCGTGTGCCTCATTAAAACAAATCAAGTGCATGCGAAGAAATATCAGCAGCATCATAATTGAAGGAAATTTAAGAGCTAACTAACTGTGTTTATTGGATTTAGGATTCCTGAAGGCACGCCCTCAATTTCAGTAGGGATATTGAGTCCAAATACTTCAGTCTTGGTGTAGCTTGCTGTCAAGAGGGTCCCTGAATGAATGGCATCAATGATCTTCCTGGTATAAGCTAACTTCATTCGATTACCCGATCCAAAGCTGAAGAAAAAGTAGATGTCCATATTTACTTAATAAATCAGATGCATCCATAAGACAAAGCATTACTACTTATCCCAAAAGGAAAACAAAATGCATTTTAATAGAATGTTTAGTGTCATTTAGCTTTTACAGACAAGTTTTGATTTATCACTAGATAGTGTATCATACCTCCCTCCTGACCAGCCTGTGTTAACTAGCCATCCTGTAGCCCCATGTTTTTGCATCTTTTCAGCCAGCATTGCTGCATACTTTGTGGGATGCAGCATTATAAATGCTGCACCAAAGCAGGCTGAGAATGTAGCCTGTGGCTCCTTGATGCCGTCCTCTGTCCCAGCCACCTATGTTCACATGCAAAGTTTGATAAATAAAATCATGAATATCTCCATATACAAGTATACTAGAATCATTTTCTCGAGAATGTTTGAAAGAAAACAGTAGGTTTATTTAGTACCAGAGCAGTGTAGCCGCTGATAAAATGGTACATGGTCTGAGCCAAGCTCAGCTTGCTCACAGGTGGGAGCACACCAAAGGCATCACAGGCTAGAAGGATGACATTCTTTGGATGGGGTCCAACACACGGTAATTTAGCATTGGGAATGTACTCTATTGGATATGCTGCACGTGTGTTCTCTGAAACAAAGCATATATAAGTCGAATCAGCATGAATAAGTCTGTATCTTTATCACATTAGCGGTCAAATTCTACTTTCTAATTCATGGGATATGGATGTTATTGGTTTGTTCTTTGTCGTTGCAGAACATCTTTAAATAACAGGGACTGGAAACATTAATTCATATCAGCCTCTTGATTGGCAGGTTCCAAGCATGGAGGTTATTCAAATACGTGTAATCTTTACCTGTAACAGACTTGTCTGAGTAGTCCACTTCCCGAGTATGCTCATCGAACACGACATTCTCCACCACTGCCAAAGACGAGCAATAATATAACTACTTGACGCGATTCTCTTAAGATTTAATAATAAAGGCTATAGCTTTCAACTTCTCAAAAGAATTTTAAAGATAATCCCAAAATAAAGTATAAACTTGAATATAAATAAAAGGCCACAATGTTACCGGTCCCAAACTTGATAGCATTCCAAATATCAGGCTCCTTGTCCCTCGACAAATCAATGCACTTTGCGTAGCAACCACCTTCAATGTTTGACACACCATTCTCACTCCAACAGTGCTCATCATCTCCGATTAAGAACCTGTTATGATCCGTGGATAGAGTTGTCTTCCCAGTACCTAAGACAGTCACAAATCCAAAGGTTAACATCAATGGCATGGTCACGAATATAATCTTAAATCACATTATGGTACTGATCATGACCTGATAATCCAAAGAAAAGGGCAACATCTCCATCTTTGCCCACATTGCAACCAGAGTGAAGGGAGAGGATCTGACGCATAGGCATGAGATAGTGCATTACGCTGAATAGACCCTTCTTCATTTCCCCAGCATACTGAGTGCCAAGGATGACCATTTCCCTCCTAGCAAGATTGAGGTCTATGCTGGTGGAGGAAGTCATGTAGTGAGTGAAACGATTGCATGGGAACAGCCCTGCATTGTATATCGTGAAGTCCGGAGTACCAAAATCCTCCAGCTCTTCAGGAGTTGGCCTTATACACCTGTCATGCACATGAGGTTTTATATGTATATGTATTCTGTTTCAACCATTCCATGTATCCCCCAGCTTAATATATATATCATTCATGTTTCAGGACAGATTCTGGCAATTATTTTTGGTGAGTACTTACATGTTGTGCATGAACAAGGAATGGTAAGCTCTGGCAGATACAATCCGGACTTTGATACGGTGTTCTGGATCCCAGTTCAAAAACTGATCATTCACGAATACCTGAAGCATGAATTTACCATATCAGCCTCACTGTTCCTCGCAAAGTTGTGCTGATGATGAAGGTAATCATGAGATTTTATAGGATCCTTAAACATTAGAATCTGATCAAAGTTTGAAGCCATGTAATCATCTTAATTGGTTCTCTTGAAGTCTGGGAGTGGTTAGGTTTCTAGCAAATTACTTTCAAGTTAATGGTGAAAACGGTCACTACAAAATTTACAAAAGAAAGATTACAAAATAATCTCATCTTATCTCATTTTATCATTATAATTTTTTTTAAATTTTTACATAAAATATAATAAATAATTCAACTTTTTCAAATCTCAATTTAACTTTTTCAAATCTCAAAATAATAATAATATTAAAAAATAATATTTTATTCAATTTTTAACTTTCATCTCAAACTAAAAATTTTTATCTCAACATCTAAATCTAGTCTCGTGAACATACAACTGAAGAAAAGTTTTGAGATTTAAAAAAATTAAATTTTTTATTATATTTTATATAGAAATTTTAAAAAATTGTAATAATGAGATAAGTTGAGATGATTTCTATATCAAACGAAGACTTGGAATTGTAAAAACGTGAAAAGTCAAGTATTAATTAACCCAAATAAACTATAATGACATAGAAAAAAGACCTTCTAAAATTTCTAGTCGGATCTAAAAATATTAAATAAAAAAAACACATAAAGCAAAGTCTATTAATAACATTTACCATTCGAGTAGTGGCCTTGATCCAAATAACATGTATACACGTATCCCTTCGATCAATCTAGGAGTAGATAGGTATCCACCGGACTCGACGTCGAGAGGAGAATGATCAATCCACAATATTTTATACAATTATATTTTAAAATGTATAGTATATTTATAAAAATAATATTGTTTTATAAAAGTACTCTCGTTTTAAAATATAGTTATAAAATATATTGTGAAAACTATTTTGTGATATTATCACTCTAAAGAGAGAAATTGTTCGACTTTATACGCTAACATTATTTGTAGTTAAATAAATAATATTTGTAGTAATGTGTTGTACAAGTGTCGCATATTTTTTTTTTATGAAAAAAATGAACAATTATGAAAATAAAAAATTTAATTTTTTAGTGATAGATTTTCTTTTTTAAAATAAATACATTATAATTATACAATTCATGATTATGTCTAACGTTACCCTTATTTGAGTACGCACACACCAATCACAAAAATATACATATTTAATTAAGCTGTCATAAATTGACACGTCCCCCACACGACCATCCATATCCAGAATAGACTAGGAGGAAGGCCACCTGTGACTTAGCAAACAGTGATATTTTGTATTTAAATGTTTCTGACTTTTGACCACGAGAAGAGGGAATGATCGAATTAAATACCTTATCCAACGAGTTCAAGTAATCGACAGCTCTCTCCCTGTTTACTAGGAAAGTATGCTCGTCCATCTCGATGTTGGGTGAGCCCCTAATATATATGATATATATTGTAAACTCATTTTCAACTTCCCATAGATAGTAGCAAGATATT
>QEOT01000226.1:40410-66266 GCA_003123785.1 Pterocarya stenoptera
GTATCTAAAACGGAAAGAGCATGTCGACACATTATACCTCTCATTTCAAACAGTCCACAACTACACTTCACATCGGACTCATCTTTATTAAAGTAAACTGAAAATACAACTAATTTGACAAAGTCATCAATATTAATTTTGTCCTCCACATGATACGTTGAAATTGCACGTTCGGTTTTGTAAAGATGAGCATTGCAACAAATCATTCCCATTATTTCTTTTTGCACTTCCTTAAACTTGGCAATTGTGTACCCATGTTGAAATATCCTCTCAAATGGTAAAGGAGATATGCCCGTGATTGTGTAATTAAAAGAGTGGAAGCCTGCTACATTCTCGTTTTCAACCTTCTTCCTCAAGGGATTGTCAAATTGATCAATAAACTCTTTTAGTGTAGTACCTGAATGAACAAAATCATCAAAAAATGTATTCATGCTTTTACTACGTTGTGTGGTGCTCATCCCTGCCCAAAATGTATCTTTTAAATACACTGGTACCCAATGCATCCTCTCATAGTATAGACTTTGCAGCCATGCATGATCATGCAAGTTGTAGGTGTTAAGAAATATGCCCCAATGCTTCTTAAACTCCTCCGTAGTTTGACAGTCATACACACAATGCTGAAGCGTACTTTTCAGCCCACTATCGTATTGAGCATTGGAAGCCAACTTTTCTAGCAATTTCCTCATAATGTGCCACAAGCAGTATCTATAACGTGTTTGGGGGAAAACAATTAAAATTGCATTTTTCATTGTCCTGTCTTGGTCCGTTATTATAGTTTTTGGAGCTTTTCCATTCATACAAAACAACCATGTTTGGAATAACCAAACAAATGTATTTGTGTCTTCAGATGATATCAATCCTACCCCAATAGTATAGATTGTCATAACTCTTTTAGTGAGGTATGTCGTATCAAATGTTACAACATCCTCAAAATAATCATATGTTGCCCTACTCCGTCCATCAGCCCAAACACATTTCTCAACCTCAAATCATCATCTAAATCCATCAAGGCAAAAAATCCATCATTCATTACTTGCATTCTCATAAAGTATGCACGGAGGGCCTCAACCCTCCTTTACCAGGGTAAAGTTGTCTGACATTGTCAATATAATTACAACAATCATTCTCTAGAAATTGAAGATTCTCAAACCCCCCTACATTAACAACTAAAGTGTTAAAGCTTTTATTCATGCATACTCTAGTTCTATTGATTACGTTTAATTTCCTCTTGGTGATTGTGTCAATTTCCCTATGGCATCTAAGGTATATGGACTTTTGGGGACTCAACTCGTGATTGTGTGCATTCTCTACTATAGTTATATGCCACAAGCCGTTTACTAGCATCACATTGATCTTAGCCTTGCATTATGTCTTGCTGGTCGGACATGGCTTAGAAATATCATGTGTACAGTTACATGCCTTACCGTCACGAGTACATCCAAGAGTTAAGTATTTGAAAGTACCATCCACATCCTTCTTGACTCTTTGAATGTTAACCCCAAACCCTAGCTACTTCCCATATTGCTTATAATAAACTTGGAGATCCTATTTAATATGAAACATCAATCCGCAAGTGGGTTCTTCAAGAGTAGAATTCTCGTTGAAGACATTTTCGTTTTCAATTTCATCATCCTCCTCCCCCTCCTCCTCCTCAACCTCAATGTGAGCTTCAGGTGTAATTTCACGTTGTCTATCTACTCCATCTTGTTCTTTATCCACCTCTAAAATGATTCTCCAATCTTCATCTTTTCCATTCAAGTTCTAGAAAATCATATATGGGCAAAAAATCATGCATGAGCCTAAATTATTATTGCTTTAGATTCGTAAAAATTATTAATAAAGGTATACCTGTTGATCAAATTCATCATTCCTTGAATCTGAATCTTGAATGGGAGTCTTTTCAACCTTTATAGACAAACAAAGATTGGGTAGCTTTGGATAATTAGTTGATGATGGAAATGGTTTAATTAGCGGCTGTTGCAATTTTGAATTATTCATGTATAAATACTTGTGACACAAATAAAATAAAATAAAAGACTTTCTGAACCAGAAAATGACTGTAGAAAAGAAACAAAATAATCACAATGGCAACAGACAGACACACCTACTATTAGTAGGGGTGTAAAAATTAATCGAAAAATCAGATTGGACCAGCCTGAACCGGTTCCCTTAATTTAAAAATCGGCTAGTACCGATCCGGTTCTAGTTCTATGCTTTTTAGGACTGGACCGAACCGAATCGGTTCACTACATTATATATTTTAAATTAATTTTTTAATATTATATATAATTTTTTTATATTATATAAAACTTATATATAATATATATAATAATATAAATTATAATTATATATAAGATAATGTTATTATAATTTATAACATAAAATTTTAATCTATTTGATCATATGCTTTAAATATAAAATATATATTAATAATATTTTATGGCCTGATAAATTCTTAACATATTCATTTTGATAAATACATAATATATTAGTAATACTAATATACATTAATATACTAATTAAATTTCGTTTTAATTAATTACATTTTATGTCCTAATACTAATACTATTAAAACCAGAAAGTAGGACCGAACTGGTAAAATCGGAGGTATCAGTTTAGGAAGATAACTAGTGCGCAATTGGTTTTTAAAAATGTAAAACCGGTGCATACCAGTTCGTTCTAAATTTTGTCCAAAACCAGATCGGACCAATTATACTCCTAACTGCTGGGCTTTGAATGATGGAGGACAAAAATTGCAATGGTCGCATACGAAGATCTACACGGATATCCTTTCCGTTTAGATTGAAAGAGAGAAATTGGAAGAACATGGAAAATGAGCTGACTGAAATTCAGAGCTTTTTTATTCTAAAGACATTTTAATTTTTTTTATTTATTTAAATATTCCAAAAAAAATGGAAAGAAACATGAGTAAGCTGTTAGAAGAAAGAAGAAAAAATAAATAAAAAAGGGGACGTCAACTCAGTGGCGCGTTGCGGGGCTACTTAACCTGGGCCGTTCTGTAGCAACACTCATCTATATATATATATTAGTTTTGCTACGTACAATCGGTGGTGGGGAACCACCAGGTAATCTGCTTACGTCAACTGCTATATTAAAAATAAAAAGAACAAAATAGCAAACATACAAAAAATACGAAGAAGAAATAAGAGAAAATGCGTTTGATCCTCCAAGCTTCAAGAAAGCTATTTCCTGGGTTAAAGAAAAGGAAAACTTTTTCACCAACACTCGTGCATTCCACTTGCTCCCACATATTCATCTCTTAATTCACTATTTTTGCTTGCTGCCGCTGATTCATCAGTAACCAACTCATCCAAATCTTTGCCTTTCAAGCATTCTTCATCTGCCGGCTCCTCAGACTCAGAACTGAAAGCCTCAAATTTCAACTTTGCACTAAAATCATCGCCAACTTTGACAGCGACTTGTCCAAGAAAGACCAAAAGATGAAGCATGAAAAAACAAAAGGAAAGCCTACCTAATGATGGCGGACCCAAATCAAGAAATAAATTCTTTTCTCAATGTTCTTCTAAAAACTTCATACAGGCTTATATTGAGCAACACAGATGATTTATAGATTAAAAGAAATATTTGCTGATGGTTTACTCATAATGAGGTAGAAGGTGAAGGAAGAGAAAAATCAAAACAATGTGTTTTGTCTTTTCATTATATCCCGCCTGCTACCTAAATAAAACACGGTCGTTTTATTTACTAATGTGGAAGTCGGTTGCGTGTCGTTTAGATGGGGCGATTACCTTTAACATTTCTCTATATACATATATTATATATAAACAACTCGTTTTGTTTTGCCGTTTAATTGACTTTTTAAGACTTGGTCAACACAACTTTTTTTATAAAGTAAACAATCTGTTTCAAACTCAAGGATATGAGTGGGTTGCGAGGTCTCGTCCCGTTTCCACCCCGCCTCGCAGGGAGAAGGCCTAGTGGGGGCGGGGGGCAGGATGACCCTAGCTGGGCCTCGCCCCACCCTCCACTCCGTTAGGCATATATAATTTTTTTTATATTTAAATATAAAAATAAATATATTGTATAGAGATATATACAATTTATTAAAGATTTAAAATTGCATTCAAGTCGTTAGATTGCCTTGACCTCCTTAAAGATGACTATTGTATTACCTTGGCCTTCTATATAAAGGTTGGCCTAGGAGGTCAAGACAATCCAAAATCTAACTCTAATGAGTTTAAGTTCTTTTTATATTTATAAATTTTAATTTATTATTTAAATTATATTATAATTTGGGTGTAAAAAAAATATTTTTGGATTAAATTTTTTTAAAAAAAATATAATGTATTATCCTAGCGGGGGGCGGGGCAGATGGGGTTTTTCCCCCACCCCCGCCTCCAAAGGGTGGGGGGCAGGGGAAAAACCCCCATCCCCCACATGGTACGGGACGGGGTGTGGGGGAGGGTACCATCCCGCACCATACGGGTATCATCCCTACTCAAGGGAGAGTTGTGTGTGCTTTCATTTTGCCAAACTTAAGGTTTATTAGAAAATCTTGAAAAAAAAAAAATTGTCCTCATTACATTCCGTACAACCGAATACTTTTATTTAACAAATGAATTAAGAATACTCCTGATACGAACGAGACGACTTTAAAATCTGCAAAATCACGTTACATTATTCTGCCAGAAAATTATGGTGGTTAGATTTTAGGGACCATTAATATTATATGTTTTCAAAGATGATAACAGAAAAGTTAATTTTTTTAGATACTAATTACGTAAAAAATAAATTTAATCCTTTTTTTTTTTTAAGAAAAATACTTTAATCACAAAAAATTACATAAAAATAAATTCATAAACTGATGTGGTTTAATGTAGTAACTTTACTTTATGAATGAACTTTTATATAATCTCTTTATGTCTGTAGTAATTATTTTTTTTAATATAATTTTGACCTCCCAAGTTTGAGAGTATAGTTCTGCCCACGATATAGACTGGCTCGATCGTAGAGTTGATGGTCCTAAATCTACTTTATTTTTTGTCAACAAGGTCCGGTTTTTCTAATAGCGGTCAAGTTATACAAATCCATGATCCATCTAGTGGATGCTGATCTAACCATCAATTAAGACCAACAAAAACTAATCAAAGAAGATTATCATCATCATCAGCACCAGCACAGCCACGATTATTTTGCAATCTAATTGGCAAAGTTCGTCAAACAGATGGCCTACCTTGATTAAGAAAATATTGTCAAAGAAGCCAGCCAACCCCACCTCGATAATATCTATATCCCGGAAATTGCTCCTTGTTTTTTGGGATAATATCCGACCTCGTCCATTTTTGTTTAGCACCGTCCAAAAAAACCATTTAAGTAAGAACTAAGAAGCTAGAATTGTATAATAAATGCACGGGCAACAGTGCTCCAGCACCATGCAAAAATGACCCCTTAAATTTCCATCATTTTGCGCCTTAAATCCTCCCTAACTCACTCCGATCCGGCGGTGCAACCAGTACTGACCCCTTAAATTATTGGCATTTAATCCCAAAAGTTAAACTCTTACCATTTATGCTCAATAGCTACATATATGTATATTATATAGTACTAGATCTAATACTTGAGGACTTTAGGCAAATACGTATACAATATTCCAAGAAAAGGAGATCAAAATTTATATGATGAAAGCCAGAAAGGTTATAGTGGTAGCTAGGGAATGGGATAGGATTGGATCTTTGATGTCATTATACAGATATGACTTTTTCGCATTCATGAATGGATCCGTCGGTGGATGAGTTGGATTGACGCGGTTTGGGTCGTGCGTTGAGGCTGATTGTCATCGCACTCTCTCTTAAATAGGGCAACATGTGCCGAGAAATGATAATAATGATAATATTAGTCTGAGATATCACGGAGATTTTGGGTATGCCCCTCTACTCCCTCGGAACTTTTGGCAGTTGATTCTGTTTCAAGGGATTGGAATTCACTTAATTTTACACAGTAAATGATTGGAAATCCAATAGAGGAGCGAGCATTAAGGGAATTCAGGCCCATAATTGTGTTCAACGTCGCATAAAAGGA
This sequence comes from Pterocarya stenoptera, assembly GCA_003123785.1. Taxonomy (NCBI): domain Eukaryota; kingdom Viridiplantae; phylum Streptophyta; class Magnoliopsida; order Fagales; family Juglandaceae; genus Pterocarya; species Pterocarya stenoptera. Next base: position 46,471 of record QEOT01000226.1, read on the forward strand.
AACGATATATATAATAAAATAAAATGATTAAAGGATAAATTAGTAGTATTTTATTTCTCTCTGGTATAGGATCAGCTTATGAATACATGTACCTTTTTTTTTTTTTGGATGAATACATGCACTTGGATGGTCATTGTGTCCGCCATGTCAATTGCCATACTCTGCTATAGAGTTCAGCTCAATCTATAGTCTAGCCCAGTCCAACATAATGTGGGCTTCAGATATATGGTAGCCCAAGTTGTTACTTTTGTCTCATCTTGGGCCAAACACTTTACGATTCATGCTTTTGAATCACATCGCACCGGCACAGCTCGCCTTAAGTATCAGTTAACTTAATTTGCAAAATATTTGGGCCTTCGGAGATTTGAAATCAAATTCTGCAGGCGACTCTCGTTTCTTTCAGAAAGGTTATAGTGGTATAGTGGTAGCTAGGGATGGGATAGGATTGGATCTTTGATGTCATTATGCAGATATGACCTTCTCGCATTCGTGAATGGATCCGTCGGTGGATGAGTTGGATTGACACGGTTTGGGATCGTGCGTTGAGCCTCATTGTCATTGCACTTTATCTAATCGAGTAATGTTAGGCTGCCGCCTAACAATGACTCCTCGGCACGTTACTAGACGTGTCAATTTGTAAAATTTATGTATTTTATTTTTGTTATTTATATTTTTTTAACATCAGTAAACATTTTTAAAAAATTTAAAATATATATATCAATATATTAATAATCACTTACTTAATCAATAAATAAAAAAAATTAAAAATTAAAAATATGAATAATCAAAATAAAAAAGTAAAGTAGCATTATTCTTCTCTTAAATAGGGCAGCATGCGTCGAGAAAATAATAATAATAATAATAGATATCACGGAGATTTGGGTATGTCCCTCTACTCGAAACTTTTGGCATGCACTTATTCTGGTTCAAGGGATTGGAATTCACTTAATTTTACACAGTAAATGATATGAAATCCCAAAAAGGAGCGAGCATTAAGGGAATTCAGGACCCTAATTGTGTTCAACGTCGCTTAAAACGAAACGATATATGTAATAAAATAAATTGATTAAAGTTAGTAGTATTTTATTTCTCTCTGGTATAGGATGAACTTATGAATACATATACTTTGATGGTCCTTGTGTCCGCCATGTCAGTTGCCATACTCTGGCTACAGAGTTCAGCTCAATCTATAGTCTAGCCCACTCCTACATAATGTGGGCTTCAGATATATGGTAGCCCAGGTTTTACTTTTGTCTCATCTTGGGCCCAACATAGCGCATAGCTCGCCTTAAGTATCAGTTAACTTAATTTGAAAAATATTTGGGCCTTGGGGAATTTGAAATCAAATTCTGCGGGCGGAGATGTGGATGAATTTTGTGACTCTCGTTTCTTTCAGGAAAACGATTAATTTATAATTAATCTAGTTAAATGCAGGATACTTTCGTAAAATTTAATTGATCATTTTTAATAAAGTAGCAAATTTGCATTGATTTATTGTGATATAAGTTATAAAATAATTACAACAGAGTTGTAGGTGTATTATTATCTGTGAGTCTCACATGCAGCTTACGTAGTGATCTGTAGAATCAAATGACTGTATAAGGTTTGAGCGTCTTTCTCATTTTCTTCTTCAAGCTGGAGGACGCGGGTGAGACCTGCACCAGTTATGGATGCATTAAACCGGCCTTGGAATGAATATAAATATAAACGCAGCTGAAACCATACTCCAAGTTTGAACCATATATATGCCAGGAACTGCTTAACAAATTAATTTCCAGAAAGATCACGCAAACTGCACAAAGCATTAAAAAACACAGTTAATTTGCAACAACATGATGGGAATCTTTACTTTATTTTTGCAGAAATATAGAGATTTTCTAAGCGTGGTTACAGCAAGCACAATGTCCTCATGATTGGTTGGAATGTAGCTTTTTGCACTAAATTCAACTATTCTGAATAGTGTTTGGAAGAAAAATAGTAACAATAAGGCAGGGAGGGCCATAGCCCAAGAAAATGCTGGGAACAAGTTTTGCTGTTATCTTGGAATGCACCACAATCATGTACTGATTTGGAAAGGATAAGAATTTAAGTCAAAGATTGTCCCATGAATCCTCGTTGTGTTAACACAAGTTAAGGTGAGAATTATTAGACACTAGCCCGAATATATGTCAGACATATGCTCTACTCTGTCTTTCTTTCATTGTAATTCACAATGCAGATGCCTACTCCATCCATAACATTAATGAATTAAAAAAAAAAATTGTAGCTAAAGCCTAAAGCTGATGCTCTTCGATCTAGGCATTCTTCAGCATCACGGCAAGATCACTACTGTTGCTTATATATTTGATATATAATTTAAGTACTGCACAACCGTTTCCAACTGATGTATTTCATTTTTTATAGTTCTTTTATATCTTAATTGTTTTTTGTTGATAGTTAGGTTTTTCTCAACCAACCAGAAGAAGTAACTTGTAATCCAAATCATGATAAATACGCGCCAGCGTTCGTTTCACTCACTCATTTTTTTTAATGACGATACTTTAATTTTATTGATAAATCATCATTTCTGACAAAGGAATACCAACTTATACAAAGCGAGTAAGGACGTTCATTTCACTCGGAGTAAATTGAATTAATATATAATTGTGCTTTAATTTCCACCTTTTAAATAAATAATCCTCTCAAATATTTTACTTAAAATTAATAATATCTATTTTGCATAACATATAGAGTATATAAATTATTCATAACTAATGAAAAATCATCTCCATTTCACTTGGAATGAATATTATCTATTCTGGTAGCTTTTTACCTTATGCGTGATTAATCACACTTGTAATTAAATTGTGCTAAAATTACAATGATAAAGGCTCACATCAGAGAGTAGTCGCAAGAGATGTGATTTTCTGTATACAGTAACATGATCCAAACATAATGTTCTTGGCTTCCTTCTTTGAAAGTGGTTTGTTTTTTGTTTTCCAATTAAAAGAGCAAGATATTACAATATTGGCAAATTCTCCTTTATACATCATTACTAATTTTACTAAATCTCGAGACATATATAGATTTATTTATATTTACTGGGTGTAAATTAAATGCGTTAGCAAAAGATAACAACAAAAAGGAGTAGCATAAAGCATTACTCGTATCTTAAAAACCATACAATATTTCGATCCATATCCTAAAATGTGGGTGTATTTCTTCTCCACGACCATCTCATCAAAGTTTGTGGCGAACAGAGGCCCTGAAATCTTAATAGGCAATCTCTATCACAAACTTCACGTCCCCACCTCTTCCCACCTTATCTCTTTTTCAACTTCATCTTTCCCTTTTTTTCACTCAATTCTTTTTAAAACATATATATATATAACAAATAAATATTTTAATCACAAAAATAAACTTAAAAATGGGCGTGGCTTGACGTAGTATATTACATTGTAAAATTATTTTTTATTATAAAATATATTTTATTATATTATATGAAATCATATCAATTTATAAATTTAATTCTATTAAAAATTTTTGTGACGGTAACACTTTATATATTTTTAATCAAATGCCAGAGATTCTATTTTCAAAGAGAAGCAGAGCCAAATCTGTGGCACTCTCAGGACCATTATATTAGGTTTTGTCTACATCTATTTAGAAATCTAATGGACAAGAGAGGACACTCCCAGTATTCTCAGTTATATCTTATCATTTGGTATATGGTTTGATACTCTCTTTTAATTTTAACAGAAGTTTTGCATATTAACTGTTACCTACAAATAATTAATATATCTCAAATAAGATAATAAATATATTTTCACTGTATTTAATGATGAGATTCATACTCTCTCTGTATTATGGGAAAAAAAAAATTTGGATAAAAAATTTATAAGATAATCTAAATATCTGAGATTCAGAGATTTTATTTTGCCGTTCTTGAAGGCTATGATTTTTCCATTCTTCAAGGAAGAAAAATTCAAAAAACAGCACAAAATCTTTCGAAGTAAATAAATGATTAGGTGGGGCCGACGGAAGACAAAGGACAGGCATTTTGAGAGAGAGAGAGAGAGAGAGAGAGAGAGAGAGAGAGGATTGAGGGAGGATTGAGGGAAGGGAGTGTGGATAAAACGTGCGCTTCCATTGGCCAATTAGAACTCGAAGAGATCACAAACTCATCTCCCCCCAAAATCCCATTAATATTTCCCCATTTTCTTCTCATATTTTCGTTTTGGACCATTATTAGGACCAGAAAGAGCGCATTCCCATTTTCGCACCAAGTCCAACATTGCTTTTCTACCCTCCGACGCAAACCTCTTCAATCTCGCGCTCTTTCTCTGAGAATTCTAGGGTTAGGGCCTGGCCTCGGATTCCTAGCGATGGCTGTCTCTCCCACCAGCTTTGCGGCTGCCAAATTGGAGGCTCCGTTACTGAAAGCTTCGCCATCGTCCAGGGCTTCCTCGCCTGCTTCTCAGCTTCCGATTCTTCTGAAGTCCATTCGGAGCAGGAAGATCCTGATTCAGAGAGGAGTCAGGTGCGAGGTTGCAGCCTCCGATGCTTTGGTTCAGACCGAGAAGCTCTCCGCTCTTGAACAGCTCAAGACATCCGCAGCTGACAGTAATAGCCCCCGTTTCTCCTTCATTTTTTATTTATAATATCTGTTTTCTGGATCTTTGACTATTATATGATTTGATTTTTTTTTCCTTTCTTTGTCTTTTTAAAAAATTTTCTCTTTTCTGTTACTTTAGTCAACTGCATTTCTTGATATTTGAACGTTTTTTAACAAGTTGCAAGTGTGTATACTTGTTGTGTTTGTTACTTACAAAAAAAAAAGTATACTTGTTGTGTTTGTTAAATATGAATTTTGGAAAATAAAAAAAATCTTCTCTAAGATTGAATGCTCGTTCACAACCATCTATATTTGCCTAAAATTATGTAGCGATACTAATATAGGTAACGGTAATTCTTTAGATTTTACAAATAAAAAAAACATAGATAACAATTAGGGAAATTGATGATTATATTACTTGTGTAGAAATCATTGGGATGTTAATACTTTTAGCCAATTAAATATGGTATACTTCTGCATCCTTCTCGGTTACTGATAACATTAAACATACACGTTATATTTACCTTGTTATGCCCTCAGATTAAAATCAAAGCCGAGATGGATGTGCATGGAAAGAGTTAAAAATCCAAGAAGTTTTCGTAAGCACTTCCAATGTTTATGATGAGATTAACTAAATATGTTATCTCTTTCAAAATGATCAATGGGGCTATGGTGCTTAACTCTTAATACGAGATTCTTTTGTCCCAAAGACAAGGTTGATTACTTTTTATTTTCTAATTTCTTATTGTGAGTTTCATAGTGTTATTAGGAATACAATATATTAAAAACTTTTTAATTATGTGCATTTTCTGAACTGCCCAATTCGTTTTTCTTTCCAGGATATACAAAAGAGAGGAGTAGCATTGTGGTTATTGGACTTAGTGTTCACACTACCCCTGTTGAGATGCGTGAAAAGCTTGCCATTCCAGAAGCAGAGTGGCCTCGAGCCATTGGGGAGCTGTGTGGTTTAAATCATATAGAAGAAGCTGCTGTTCTTAGCACCTGCAATAGAATGGAGATATATGTCGTGGCTCTATCACAGCATCGTGGTGTCAAAGAAGTGACTGAATGGATGTCAAAGGTGCTCTCCTTCTCTTGATCAACACTAGGATTGCTTTATAGACCACCGAAATTGTTTCTTCTTATGGGATTTCTCTTGAATTGTCAATTAAATGGTGGTTAGTCTCTTAACTGAAATTGTTGACTTGCATTGGTCAAGTTAAGAATGTTGGCAGTGAAAGACAAGTTGTTGATGGATTTCTGATCGAGATCTGTCATGCATTTGCCTTTTGGTCAATTTATTTAATCCAATTTTCCCTAGTTCTTTTTTCCCCCAAATGATATTGTTTTTGCTATTATTTTTTTCCTCTTCCCAGTAGTGATTTACTGTTCTGCAAGTTATCTGTAGTCTTTTGATGCATCGAGACAGTGTAAACACATTGATTGTCACGTGACTCTGTTTGTAGTAATGTGCCATATCCTAACATATTTTCATGAACGCAATTATATTTCTCAAAAATATTCTTGCTTCTCCTTGGCAGACAAGTGGGATCCCAGTTTCAGAACTTTGTCAACATCGGTTTCTGCTTTATAACAACGATGCTACGCAGCATATTTTTGAAGTTTCAGCAGGTCTTGACTCTCTTGTCCTTGGGGAAGGCCAAATTCTTGCTCAGGTTAAACAGGTTGTCAAAGTTGGGCAAGGAGTTGTTGGCTTTGGGAGGAACATTAGTGGGCTGTTCAAGCACGCGATAACTGTGGGAAAGCGTGTTAGGACTGAGACTAACATTGCTGCTGGGGCAGTTTCTGTTAGCTCTGCTGCTGTTGAACTGGCCTTAATGAAGCTCCCTGAATCATCACATGCTTCAGCAAAAATGTTGGTTATTGGAGCAGGCAAGATGGGGAAGCTTGTGATCAAGCACTTGGCAGCAAAAGGTTGCACAAAGATGGTGGTTGTAAATAGAACCGAGGAGAGAGTTGCAGCCATCCGTGAAGAGTTGGCGAATATTGAGATAACATACAAACCCCTCACAGAAATGCTAACTTGCGCTGCTGAAGCAGATGTTGTGTTTACCAGCACTGCTTCAGAATCCCCATTATTTTTGAAAGAGCATGTTAAGGGCCTGCCCCCTGTTGGCTTAGAAGTTGGGGGCTTGAGGCTCTTCATCGATATCTCAGTTCCGCGGAATGTAGGCTCGTGTGTCGCAGATATTGAAGCTGTGCGAGTTTACAATGTTGATGACCTTAAGGAGGTTGTGGCTGCCAATAAAGAGGATCGCCTTCGGAAAGCAATGGAAGCACAAGCAATTATTGCTGAGGAATCAAAACAATTTGAAGCATGGAGGGATTCATTGGAGACTGTTCCTACCATCAAGAAATTGAGGGCTTATGCTGAAAGAATCAGAGTTGCGGAGCTAGAAAAATGCTTGTCCAAGATGGGTGATGATATACCAAAGAAAACAAGGAAAGCTGTGGAGGATCTTAGCCGAGGAATAGTGAACAAGCTCCTTCATGGTCCGATGCAGCACCTGAGATGTGATGGGAGTGACAGCCGGACCCTGAGCGAGACTCTTGAGAATATGCATGCTCTTAATAGAATGTTTAGCCTCGAGACAGAGATATCTGTGTTGGAACAGAAGCTTCGAGCTAAGGTAGAAAGCCAGAAGTAAGATCCTTTGTCAAATTTCATTCAGGACACATCTTTTACTTCCTCAAATTTGAATAAGGGGAAAATCTCCTCATACTGTCATTTCATTAGAGTGTTGGCACTGTTGTAACCTCCAATTGGGTAGATAAACAGTGTTGGTTGCTTTTGGCTGACCTTTGAATTCATTCATCAGCATAAGGCAATGTCTCAGCCTCTTCTTTAGCGGCCATTCGGCTTTTAGGATACAAATTGAGGGATTATGAAGTGAGCTTAATCCATGTAACAATTGTTCTCCTTAAGAGTTTATGGTCTGTATCCGAAATTCAGTTAATCCTTGTAATTAATATGTTGATTATTTCAATATGGATACGAGCTTGTAATTGATGCACACGTTGGGTCTCTATTGTGAATGTGATTTACATTTTGTCATAAGATGCTTTACTCTTATCATAAATATTGTGGTAACTTGGTTGAGACTTGAGGTTTCCTTCAGCTTGCAAATCGTGAAGCTCTGATTCTATATAACAAATCATCAATTTATTATTATTATTTTGCTCTACAAGGCCATGGCTAGAGACAACAGGATGGCCTTCTCAGACCAAGCCCACAAATCAGGGCCCATAATCGCCATGAACAAGACCCTCTACACTTGATGGGCCTGAATTTCGTAAACTGGTCAATATTTTGCACTTAGCTTGACATTTGGGCCTCATCTTCGCAGTGAACAAGACCTGGCCTCTAGACTGGCTGAACCTTGTCAGGTCAACCTTGAGATTATGATTAAGGTGGCCTCAAGTCCAGCAAGGCAAATCCAAATTATTCTGATGTTCCTGGCTGTCCTTCATAAAAGCACTGATCTGTACATGGATTGAGACGTGACATTACAAAGAAAATAGACTCACTTGTCGCTTGCTATGTTGGCAAATAGTGGGACCTGAGAGAAACCATGAAATTATCTAACTACGGACAAAAGAGACAAACAAGTATCGGTAGGGAAGGAAGCCTTAGGAATCCAGTTGTTAAAAGTGACAAGTCCCTCCTCTTTAGACTCTATCTGGATGTTAAAATTATTTTAGATTATTTATGAATAGTAATAAAAAGTCGTGAAATATTTATAAATAATAGTGAAGTAGTCTGAGTACAGTTATATTTCCAAACATATTTTAAGTGTTACTATGATAATAAATACAATTAGGGATGCCCGGAACCATTTATTGGCTTGGGAGAAAAATTAAAAAAACAAAAAATGTATTACAATTATTATTATGTTTTTTAATAAGGAATACTTAATATAAAAAGTTAATATTCTAAAAAAAACTTATATACGTTTCTTCTTATATATATTTTTTCCGGCCATAACTACAGTTGTAGTTTGAGAATATCTATACAGTAGAAACCGCGTGCCATAACGAGGAAAAATAATTGAACACGGGGGTTTACCGTTTGGGGCAGCCGAGCACTTCGATAAGAGAGAGTAATCATAAGGAGTCTCTCTTCTGTAAGAGGTGTTCTCAATCTCAAGGAAGATTCATCCGCTAGGTATCTAGCTATCTCCCAAAACCCAAACAACTTATTAGCCTTTTTCCTACCACGCATGTTGGACCCAGTTCTAGTGCTTGAAGTTGACAACACCTTTCTTTTATTTATATGACACCTTGAGTCAATGCACGACACGAACCAAACCTTTCTTCATGTTGTTTGTGGCCTCAGGCATTCTCCACAAATTTGTTGTTAACAAGCCGCCTGCAAAGGTGGACCTCTTTCCTCTCCCCACATGTGAAGAAGACTAGCGCACATCATGCTTCACCATTCCTTCACAAGACTTCATCTACATTTGTGCCTCTAGATCTCTCTCTCTCTCTCTCTCTCTCTCTCTCTCTATCTCTATATATATATATATACATATATGTCCGAATTTAATTTGATCCTTTGGATGCTGTATCCCCATTGTTGGTCGGTGCAGTTTTTGATTGATGTTTGTGGGTCATGCACTGGGATGTGGACGAGACGATCACTCACCTGTTTTCAGTACAGCCGAGAGACAGAGAGCGTGGCAACAAATACATATAAAGAGCTAAAAACTGGTGGAGAGATACAGAGCTAGTTAAGGCCCAAGCAAGGACGGGAACGCATCGACTGAGAGATGCCGATGCATGCCTGATAGATTGGACAACAGAACAAATTGAGCAGCACTACTATCGTCTGCAATCCCCCATATTGAATTGCAGACGACTCAGACAGAGACGAGGGGGCCTCTTCTGCTGGGAAGGAAGTTGGTACGATGTAGGGTCCGCATGTGCTTCTGTACGAGCACCTTCTTTCGTGTCCCTGCCTGCTCGGATCCTTCATATATGATGCCCATCGATTGTAACCCTTTATGCCCTTAGAATTGATCGGGCGGCTGTGAATGGCCTCGAATTGGGCCTGATCATAAGCTCCCAAGGGTTTAAGTTCTTTATTGGTCACATAATTGAGTGAGAATTGCATGCAATGCGTCAGTGGACTAACAACAATGGTCAGCAATTCGATTAAGGGAATTTCGAACTAACATATATTTTAACATCCACTACTACTTCTTGGGTGCAATTCGATTTAAGTCCGGTAAAATAAGTTACCTCTCAAGTTGACTATCTTTGCACAAAATATGCAACATATTTGTGGTGGGTAAAATTAGCACCTCTCCGTGGGAGGAAGAGAGGATTTAACAAAGACAAGTAGTTGATCGGATATAAAGTAAGGAGAGAACATAAAGCTCGAGAGGAGAGAAGACATAAAATTGAGGGTAATGGGACATAAAATAAGGAGACAGAATAAAAGAGGAGACGAGTCGACTTGATTGATCATTTGTAGATTTGAGGGGAAGGGAACAATCAGAGAAAGCTCAAAACTAGCTTAATTATAGTAAAATTTACACCCTAGACCCAGGGATGTAGGCCTTAATGCTGAACCACGTAAATATTAGTCTTTATTTCTTGCCATTTATTATTAAGCAAGCCATGAATGAATGTAGCATGCACATGATCACCACCGCCGCTAACTATCGCGTATAGGGCAAGAATTGTTTCAAATCTTCAATTGACCTTGACCATCTAATTGGTCCAAGAATAAACGAAGCTTTCAACACACATTTCTGTAAAAACGCAAATTCTTACATTGTTTTTCTAAGCCGTCTAGATTCTAAATTACTGAATAAAGAATTTCATTAATCACTTGTACAAGTCAATTTACCCTCCCTCGTCGTAGTCCAACAGAATCAAACTTGAATAGTCCAGCATTTGAAATAAGAAAGAGAAATCATATAAGTTTAAAAATGTGAGTCTTTGGAGTGCAAACAACAACAAAAGTAAAACAAACGTGAGAGTACAAGGATTGACCAAACTATATTATTTGATTTTACCCCAATAATGGCTAAGGCAATAACAAAATTAAGCTCACCATGCAATAATTCTGATCCCCTTATAATTTATGTCTAAATTTAAGAATTTGTTAGATTGAGAGGGATTTAAGTACATGGAGTGATTTCTAAAATGTACGTTTAAGAAAAGGGACTTGTCCGGCCTCACATGTGGGCTAGATTGCAAAAAGTTTGATACTCGGTAATTAGTACAGACTTGCAACTCAGAAACTCATCAAGGACAACTCATCCAAACATTTGACTACAGCGCAAGCTGGCTGTCTTAGGCGTACCAGACATTAGAGCAGCAGAATTTTTTTTAGCAAAGAGACAAAAATGTTGAATCGTGCGATCGAAATTCTAGTCATGTAACAAGGGTACCGATGAAAAAGAACCAAAAAAAAAAAAAAAGGGTACTGATGAGAGGCGAAGGTAAAGTGCAGTACTCAAGAGGTATTAATTCTATTCATCGCATGCCATCTCTTTCTCCCCTCTTTTTTTAATTGGTGCTCTTTCTTGAAAATAAAGATCGTGCTACAAATCAAATTTCACTTAAACACGGCTAAAATTGCTCAGCATTTTCTGTGTAAGAATTAGCTGAATGCTTAATTTTTGGACCGTCGTGTTATCTTGGTTTTTTTAATGGGGAAAATAACATTAATTAAAATAGAAAGTTTAAACGAGCTGGAAGGATGATCGATCTAACAAATACTCAAATATAGCAACTCATAGCAAATGAATAAAATAATATATATAAATTAGAAAATAATTCATCCAAGTCAGTCCCAGAGTTTTCAGCCACATTTGTTGAAAACCATACTGCTGCATGCAAAACTATACATCCCCTTCTGAATCAAACTCACATATAAAAATAATTAGCTGCAAGTACAAGCGGTGCTCTAAAATGTTATATATATATATATATATACACTGCATGCCTCCTATTCATTTCATTCCTATCCTACTCCAATATCACGACGTTAATTAATATAAAATTGTTTTGAAATTAATTATTTAAAAAAATAGAAAAAGATAAACAGGACATTAACGAGGAAATAGTAGGAAAACACAGTCCAAGTTATCCAAAACAAGGACACTTTTTTTACGGGATGGGAAATCAAATGCATGAATATTAGACAAGATATCTTATCACTCTGGCCGGCTTCTTACACTGCTCCTGGCTAAATTATGGTCTATTCATAAAGTAAAAGTGTACAGAAGTGGCAATGCTATGCCCACTCTACTACTCTACTTCTCTATCATCTCACTCCTTTTTTGACGTGATTGATAGCAGATTGTACTGGTTCATCCATTTTTTAAAAACATCATTTATTTATTTATTTTAATTTATTTATAAAAAGGCAGACCAATTTTCTATTAAAAAAATTTATGAACAAATTTTAAATAGATAAATATTCATAAAAACTTTACTCTTTTCAATATATTGATTTTTCAAGACCCTCAGCTCTCAACAAAATATTTTAACTCCGCTCATTCAATGCACAACTAGGTGGCTCTATTGTTTGAGGTTAAAATAATAATTTCCAGATGGGCCTCTTCCCCTCCCACCATTATTTAATTAATTTGGAAGAGAAAGAAGGGAGAGAGGGGAAAGAAAAACGAGCCCATGATATCTCTAGCCGTGGGTGCAAGCTTCTTCGAAATCCAAAATTGATCTAAAGATGCTCCTTAAAACTATAGAATAACCACAAGGATATTGATTTGGTCATCATTCAAGTCCTCCTACCTAATCCATCATGCTGTCCTACTCTCTTTTTTTTTTTTGGTATTTTCTAGTAGCTATAAATTTATTGAGCATCCATGATCTCTCTCCTATTGACCACCCCACCTATCAAAACCTAAGAGCATATGGCAATAAGTATTATAATACTTCTGCGTACTCACACGTCAAAACATACAGGACAAGGATAGAATGTCATTTTTCATCCAAACATAAATAGAAGAGGAACTCCATTAATGCTAGCATTTACAACCTTTTTTTTTTTTTTTCAATTTCTGGGTTATGTTTGTTCATCACAAATCCCTACCAAACTACGTCGAATGGAGAGTCTCTCCAAAACAAAGAGATGTGGATTCATAAATAGTTCAATTGCGCTAATTAAGACAAAAAAGAAAAAGAAAGAAAAAAAAAAGACGTGCTTCAGCAACCTGTTCTGATATGATCTTCCACTGCAGAAGGGGCCTCGCCGTCTGCAACCTGCTTGTTCCCCATCGCCCCCCACTTCTCCTTTCGATTCCTTCTTTTTTTTGGGAGTAAAACATGTATAATTTCTTTTAATACTTGGCATTAAGTTATTAAAATCTGGCGTTTTCGAACCCGTGCAAATCACTGACTCGATTTAACGACTTCTTCATGATGGCTACTTTAGCCAGCTTCTCAGCCGCTCTCCAAGCTGACGTCGGCGTCAGCGGCTCCATATTCTCGTCCTCTATAGCGCCACCCATCAAGTCCCTCTCGTGGCCTCTCCTTCGTTGTATCATCATCAACATCTGCTGCTGCTGCTGCTGCTGTATCCTCCAGAGAAGCTCTGCCAGCTCGGCCTCCAAGCTGCGAACGTACTCGTCAGCCGATTCGGAATTCGACTGCAATAACAATGCTCGAGCCGATGCGAGCAACTGACGAGCACTTGAAAACTCGTCGTGCTCGATTAGTCGCCGAGACTCGGCTATGGCCCGTGTGGTGATGAAGATGAACCTCAAACGTTCGATCCTAGGCGCCGATGATCGAACGGCTTGCGGACTGGGTACAAGCAGTGCCTGTTCCTTGCCGTACACAACCTCTTGTGACGCGGGGTCCTTGTAAAGGCACCTAACGGACATCACGAGGTGGGCACCTAAAGCTACCGAGGACGGAACCCTCAGCTCTACGAGTAGCTCCCTCTCTTCCTCCGCGTACAAGTCACCCAGCCGGACAGAACCGGAACCGAGAACTGTGGGCCGTCCATTGCAGGAATAGATGGCTGAGATCTCCGCTGGAGAAGGAAACCCAAGCTGAATCCTCAGGTCCTGCACCACTACGCTCAATAAGCCGCCAACGCATTTGACCAAGGCATCCTCGTCCGGCTCGTGCTGGTGGTTCCAGAACCCGAACTTATGAACCGGGATCTCAATGTGAGCGAAACGGGTGGAAGACACGTGGCTGGACGCTTGGCGTTGATTTGCGCGGACCCTACCACCCTCCTGATCTTGACCATCGGATAACAAAATGATACTGGCAACGGGATTTCTCTCCCTCCGATCTTCGAGCACCTTGGTAGCTTTCCTCAAAGCATCTCCCACGCTAGTCCCTTGACCACAGGCGAGTCTGTCAACGATGCGCCGAGCGGCGCGATGACCTTGAGCCGTCATTCTCCTCAGGGGCAATAACCTTCTGGTAGTAGCTGAAAAGGCCACAATGGAAAGCCGATCGCCCGAACCAAGCGACGAAATGACTAGACGCATGGCGCGCTTCAGCATCTGCAGCTTGGCACCGGTCATGCTGCCACTGACATCGAGCACCGTCACCAAGTCGATGGGCGCCCGGTCAAGACGCGTTGACGCTCCCGAATTGCGAGCTGGCGGAGCCTTCACTCTCAGAGCAACCACGTAGGTGTCGTGCGACCTACCGGACGATACTAGTGCAGACTCGGGTAACAATCTCACCCGGACGTTCCTCTGATCCCTGCCGTTGATTGGCGCTTCATCGGAATACTTGATGGATGAAGATGGAGGGTTGGGATTATTGACGAAGAACCCCTGAAACTCTTCTTCCGCGTCGTCATTTTCGTCGTCTACAGCATTCTCATCCGCCTCGGGGATTGGGCTAATCCGAGAACCGGCTGTGGGAGATAGAAGCGGCTCGTCGTCATCGTAGGATGGTTTTGGTTGCTGCTGTAGTATTTCCGGCTTGGGTTTGAAAGTTCTTGGGGACGATTCTGACATTTTCTTCTCTTCAATCTTTGGTTTTGCTTTGAGGTCGTGATTTTTGTGTTTGTTAATGTTCTCCTCCACTTCGTTCTGTTGCTGGGATTGGGAGCCAAGGTTCTTGTGGACGGCGAGTAAAGGTACGTCGTTCCAGGTGGTGTTGCACACAGGGCAAACAAGGCTGCCATTCTTGCGCACATGGTCAGCGATGCACGGGAAGTGAAATGCGTGTGCGCACTCCGCCGTGTAAATGGCTGTTCCCTGACCCGTCTTCACACTGTTCAAACAGACTCCACAGCTACTCTGTGAGGAGAAAAACCAGAAAAAGGGTCAGATTTCTGCATGATGATTAATATACACTATTTCTAGTTCGTATTTCGGCCTTGCTACGATTGATTCAATGGCACTTACTCTGAATTTGAAACTGTTCTTGAAGAGTGACAGCTTGAGAGGGGATCGAGGAGAGGTCTGGTTTGAGCCAAGCAGTAGTGTTCTTGGGCTCTTGGTGCGGGTCTTGGCAGTGCTGGTATTGCATTCAAGTCTCAGACTTTCGTTAACAGTAGGCGTTTGAGAAGCCTCTGATGTACTCGTTCGGCAACGCAGGCTTGGGCTTTTGACTATTGCTTGAGATTGTAAACGAGGCGTGGAAGGGTTGCTTCCACCTCCACCGGAGAGGAACCCCAATCTGGTACAGCTTCTGGGGCTTGGGCTGGAACTAGGACTTCTTTGTTGCTTGTCAGATAGTGAAGAGGAATCTGAGTCTCGCGGTATCGTAGTGCAAAAGGCTCTTCTCCAACCAGTACCCATTTTCAGAGACCAAATGATAAGAACAACGCGTAACGTACAGAAGAAACTTTTTGTGGTTCTTTTTCTTTATCGTTCTATATATCCACTTTGTTTATATTTTCAGAGATGAACAAGACGAAGAAAAAAGAGGTTTTGTTTTGATGGATCTGAGGAGGCTGCCACGGAAGACAAAAGGGCATAGGATTGGAGATAGCGAGAAGAGCATGGGATCGAATGAAACAAAGCAAAGTGACAAAGTTGTGGGATTTAGAAGGATAGAGCCCCAGACCACCCAGACCTTTCTCTGTTTTCCCTTCTCTCTTCCTCTATGGCTCCCATTCCCATTTATTCACTTTCTATAATACTCTCTATCGATAACCCCGAAAAGATCTCTGCAACAAAAAGGCTTGAGATCTACCGCTTCTCTCTCTCCCGTTGTGAGATACAAGGAGATCCTTTCTTGCACTGGATATTTATATTCATTGGAAAGGTAATTTGGGAATTTACGTTGGCAACCGGCACGTGTTTCTTCTTTGTTGATTAACCGATCTGTAACCTCATCACTACCATTTTCTCTAATGTAAAACAACGTAGAGAACGGATGAGGTACTTCCCATGGTCACGAAACATAATTAAGGTAAAAGAAGAACGTTAATGACATGGCATAAGTGTGAATAATTCAAAATTATCTATTACTTAATAATAAGAAATATTTGTAGCTTCATAAAACTTGGCAAAAAGGTAAAATTGTTAGAAATAGATGAGAAAGGTCTATACTCATTGAGATTAAAATGTAAGGTATTAGTTTAAGGCGAATAATTATTGCTATGTCGATATTGGAGTTAAACAGAAAGATTGAGAGAAAAGTAGAAATGGTGTGTGATAGACGCACACGTGAGAGAGGAGAGGTGGTGGTTGGATTCGGAAGAGTCGAGGCCAAGGACTTAAACAATACAACGCGTGCTATATTTGGCATGCAGTTCGAGGGCATGGTTGCGCATGAAATTCCAGTGCTCGCTCTCCCTTCCTTTATCCAACCCTTAGAAAAAAAAATATAAGACAAAACAAGGAGAAAATTAGCCACTCAGTAAATATATGAGAAAAATGAGACGAGGGAGAAGAGGCCGGAGCCGTTGAATCACATCACATTCATTATGGAGTTTTGTGGGAAAGCTTCGAGAGAAAATTTCTCAGCGTGTTACATGGAGATAAGCATGGTTCAATTCATTTGTGATGGCTTATTTCTCATCACCCATTTTTCTTTTTCTTTTTTGAGTCCTAAAATTCAAATGAAAAATAGTCATGTCTTTAATGGTCCACACTCTTAATTAATAATGTCCTAACACGTATTATAATTTAAATAGAAATAGATAGAATAAGACCAAACATCACAGCCGAAGTTAAAATCCAAACACTTGACCGACCGTATGTAATATTATTGGGTAATTTTATTGAGGTTTTGTTTTTATTTTCAATCACAGGAAACATCCAAGAAAATCCTGACGCTATTTAACTATTCTTTTACCCACGCGTTTACAAGTAGCGTGAGATAAACGGTGTCCAAAATGGGTGCGATACAATTCTGTCAGTGCAATTAGAGAGGGGTATCAGAGCGTACTTGAAATTTGGTTAGTGATAGCATCATTAGCCGTCCATTAGGTAGGTCCAGTGCGTCATGATAGTCCCAATCAACCGCATGTACGTTCACGGGAATCTTATTACTGTACCAAAAAATAAAAAGCGTGGTCAATTTACGAGCACCCAAATTTCCATGCAGTCGCAAATTTTGCGGCATGGGAAGTAGGAACCACATAGGACTGCAGCCTCACTCACTGGCTTGCTAAATTCTCGAGTTACCAAAATAATAATAATAATAATAATAATAATAGGTAAAGAAATTAAGATGGATGGATGGATGGGTCAGGGTCCAGCTCTGCATATCTGGGACTATTAATTACGGTATCATCAGAGGAGCGTGCAAAGGCAAAGGCAAATTATGTGGGGAATTAGGGGATCCAGAATATAAGAGGCAAAGGGGGCTCAGACTCCCACATGAGGCCCTCCTTTTCCAGTCGTACGTGTCAGTGTTTCGGAGACCACCATGCACGGTTCCTCCTCCTCCTCCTCCTCTTCGCAGCTTCAAAACCACATATCATGTCCCGCCTTGAGTGTCTAGTGTTCCCAACTTCCGAGTGGTTTTGGCACTTTGCATTGCCTTGGAGCTGAAATGAAAGTCCCATTTCACAAGACTTACCAGTCCAACGTCTTCACTTTGTGCACCGTGGTTTGCATGCATGTTCTGTTAAGTGTGACTTCTGAAGAAATTTTTTAAACATAGTTAGAAAATATGATTTATTATGTTTCGTCGTCGCATTCAATCACATGTCGGTTTGTAACATTTATTTTTATTTTTTTTTGAAAATTTTCTTCTTATTAATTACTATATATTCAATATCCCACACCTCACATCCTATGAAAAAAAGTTATAGATGCGGATTGTGAGAGTGAATAGTGACTGATGCATAGTATTTTTTTTTTGTTAATCTAACAATTATTTGATCCAGGGGATTTGAGTATGAATCTGAGGCCACTGAGGCTCAGCTGACAGATACGACATTGAAAGCACTAGACTACTTCGAAAAGGTAGACCAGCACAAAATAGACGAGAAGAGATAAGTATTCTTAGAATTTAGACGAGAAGCAACAGATTTGAGGCGAGGATACTTATCCCTTTGTCAGGAAAGGAGACTTATTTTGGGGTTGGGCAAGGAGACTTACTCCTTGGTTAGGCTAGGAGACTTAGGCTGCATTTGGATGTTGAGCCGAACACTTTATAAATAGTAGTGAGTTGAGTAAGTGGAGTGAGTTATGTCGAGTCCATCTAAAATGAGTTTAGATATGTTTGGATGTTAAGATGAGTTTAGTACTATTTGTGAAAAATTGAAAAAGGTTGTGGGTCCCACGTCTAAGGAGGTTTTGAGTTAAGATGAGTTTAGTAATTTGAGAGTTTGGTGTTTAGATCTTAGACTCAGCTTAAAATTAGACTGAACTGAGTTGATCTCAACTAAGTCTTGCAACCAAACAAGGCCTTATTCTTGGGTTGGGTTAAGAGAAGTGGCAACATCAATATTTTAACTGTAACTTTGGCAATAAGTGTTAGAATCGCGCATATGACCCCAATCCAAAAAGCTCTATCCGTTGCCACGTTGTGGTCACCACGCTTTGTCGGGTGGGCCCCTTGTCAACTCCAAAATCAGTCATTTTTACCTCTAAATCATCAATTTTAGTTGACTCTTTTATTTTTGGTTAATTTTCTTTTATGGTAATGTTTATCTTTAGTAATGATTTTATTCTGAATTCTTAGGCTTGATTTTAATCATAGTTATCTTATTTCGTATTATATTGCCTGGCCTTAATTAGAATTTAGCCATTTTGAGTTAACTATTTAAGCATGACTTGTGGGCTTTAGAAGATGATCATTGATTTATTTTATTGTAAAACCCTAATATCAGAGTTTTTGTTTGCAATTTTTCTCAATCTCAATCTCAATCTTTAACTTTTGTTGTTTACCTAATCGTCAGAATAACCTCATATTCTGGTCCAGTGTCATTGTCTTTATTTAATTATATATTTTTTTATTTTCAAGTCCAAGTCCCAACTAGCAAGGATTAACACACTACGAAATGTCTGTTCTATGATACATTTGGTTTTTTTCCCTGTTCATTATGTCATGATTGAGATAGTCTAGTAATAAACTCATTTTAAAAGCTTCCTAATTGAAAGGATACAAAAACAGTGTGCTCAAACTTTGTCACATTACTTAACTAATTATTTAGTAATTATGTGAGATATAGTAGACTACAAATTGAAAGAGGATGGGAATAAGGACAAAGCAAGAGCATGACTCCTAGCTGGCTAGCTCCTTGTTTATTTAAATTACAACCCAACTCCCCTCGTTGAAAACCTACAGCAAAGCTTTTCCATACTCGACCACTCACAGTTCATCGCTTGAACTTTGCTTTGCAAACCCAGTTTCAAAAAGAAGAATTGGGAGATTCACACGGCTGTGGTACCTTCCCGAAAAGAGAATCAACAGAGTCGATTTTGACAGCTTTTTAGCTGCAGCGAGAGTCATGTCTGTGTGTGTGTGTCATCAACAGTCAATAATTCCGACACTCACGTGGGGTCCTTTATTTTGGGTAGGTTTCTGATTCTAACGCCGTTACCTAAGCTGTGCTCCCCAGTCCCCATGCTGACGTTTTTCACTCATTGGGAACGGACACTGCTGAACTGGTTTTTCTAAAAAATGTCAACTCCATCCGGGAATAAAGTATGGAAATAATCAGCCTAATCATTTTTTAATCACTAGCTCTAAGACTTTCTTTTTTCGTTTAAGTTAGGCAGAGCTAAATAGCTAATGCCTAATCCCCCTTTTTTTTTTTTTTTTTTTT
>QEOT01000226.1:67142-201747 GCA_003123785.1 Pterocarya stenoptera
AAAAAAATAATATTTGCAGTTATAATAAAATGTGTAAGCATCCGCACTTTTTAAAAATAAATAAATATGAAATCTACATAAAATACAAAATTTTTAATAGAGAATTTAACTCTTTTTAAAAAATAGTGCTATGCGGTGCTTACACAATCCTTAACTGTATCTAATATTAATATTTTAGAAAAAAGATCTCTACTTTATACAAGACAAGGTTGTAATATGTCAAATAAATTTGTCTTTCGAGCCCCTTATTTATTTTGAAAAATCAAGCCGAGCAAAATACTAGTAATTAACTAGCATCAAAGTTTGACATAACAACATTATCTAATCCAATACTTTTTATAACACGGTACACAACCTGTTCCATGTAAACAAGTTATCACAACCTTGGATTATACTTGAGCTTCATATCCCTGAATCCTGATCAATTATATATATATTTTTAGAAAGATGACGGTACTTTAATTTTATTGATCGCCCTCACTTATGGCGGAGGAAAACTATGGTTACAACCAGAAATCTGGGTATTACAAATTTTCAAAAAAGACCAAAACCCAAGCCTAAAAAAATCCTAGACACCAAACTAGAATTACAAAATGGCATACCCAACATAAAGACAGAAAAAAAAAAAAAAAAACCTAAATAACAACCTGCAGGAAAAAACATCAAATGCATATAATAAGATAACAAAGAAAATAACTGCAAATGAAAGTACCTCACGAAGATATCCATATATAGGGAAGACCAATTCTACCTATTCGAAGAAGACCTCTTAACTTACTGAGCAAATGAACTCTATCTTCAATCCAATCATACTAAGATCCTCAACTCCATATTTCGCAAGAAAATCAGCTATTGCATTACCTGATCAATTGTAGCTTTCAAATAAAAACTCAAAACTCAAATCTACTGCATTACTTATCCATGATATTAGTCCCCTCCTCATAACAAGAAACGGCACCATAAATTGTCCATGTCCATTGCATATCACCTCATCCCTTGCACACAGTCCCCCGGCCCCATTTGTCAAAATAGCTATCATCCATATAATCGAGTTTCAAGTTATAAGCTTCAAGTCTTAGCAACAATATAAATGACCCAGTTGATGGAAATAAGAGTAGTCGCGCGAGACAGCCTTAACTGATCTAATAATTATTGAGATAGACTCATATATAATTTTGTCCGCAACCAGTACCTAATCTTAAAACACGTTGCTTATTTACTTATCCTCAAGTTTTGCTCTCTATCCTTCAAATATCGTATAAATTCTCATGCAAAACGCACAAATTATGTTTAAGAAGTATGAAAATTTTATTTAGTACAAATTTATTAATTTTTGTCACAGATTTAATAATTTTTGAAATGGGTCTGATTAAAAAGTATTGATGTTTGAATATTTTATAATTATAATAAATCCTACAAGTATCGACGCACGAAATTTATAAATAGCAAAGCTGATGATTTCAAATGGCAAATTAATGATCATATATATATGAGAGACACGTACCCCATGCAATTATGTCCTCAAAAGGTCGTTAATGGAATTCGAATCGAGTGGTGGGGAGAGCGGTTCCTATTGAAATATCATAGGGTCGTCCCCATCCAATCAGCACCCTTAAAATTTAGAAGTAGTTTGATGACTTTGATCACCATATATGTCAGCCTTGGAGGACGTTCGGAAGCATAATATGATAATGAATAATGGGGCAGTAGTTCTAAGGTGGGGTCCGCCTGTTATTTTGATCCATCACAGGTTCACTGCGGGACCCAGTGAGTGAACATAAATCATCGTCGTTGCCGGCCCTTTGGTTTCGGACCCCATCCCACGTCCCAGGGCAGACCCCCTCCCCTCTCCCTAACCCATCCACATGCATTATTAGTATATATAAATCCCTTTTTTTTTTTTGTCTGTCTGTTTGTTTATTGTTTTCTTATTGATCGTATCTTTATATAATTCAAAGAACTTGTTTCTTAAAATAATAGAAAATGAAATCAACATTCAGAACAACCCTTTTATAATATTCAGTACTCATCATTATTATTATTATTATTTTTTATCGATCTGACAAATAAACAATCTTTAAAAGCAAACATGGCCAACCCTTTTTGACCAGCATCAAGAAATTTTTGGTAAAATTATCTCCTTCTGACAATGCAAGCTGCAACAAGTAAGACAAATGTCTAATAGCTAGATTGAACAGTACATGGCGCTGGTCATGCATTAATCAAAAGATACTAGTTTTGAGAAGAAAAAAATGTGTTTTTATATATGTTTCTTTCTTTAATTTCCCCCCATTATCATTTCATTTCATGATCAGTGATATGGCACTGTATGATTCACGTAAAAAATAATGTTCAACGAAATATAATAATTAAAATAATTATAACGAACATTAATTCTCAATCGCTAAAAAAAAAAAAAAAAAAAACGTTTTAATTTAGAAGTCCGATTGATCGAGTAATTAAAGGTTTGTTTAAAATTAGTGATGATGAGTTTTGTAAATTAATGATAACTTTGATCTGGAGTTTAGGAGATGCCCGCGCGCGCAGAGCAAGCACATGACATGATGAATTGGACACCCCATATGGACGAGATATCGATCCCATCAGGGCATTGATCACTATGTTAAAGTACAAGTTGAGGATTGTTGCAGCAATTTGCATAATTATTAAGATATCGCCTCAAAATGTGTCCATGAACATGTGAAGCTGCAAGCTGCAGAAGCCAATATATGGGCACGTAATGCCATCACATGATAAACTGATTTTTTTATATTTGTTTTAATGAATTCGATCTTAACTGTAATTAATAGTGTTATCATTTTATTGAGCTTTAGTTTATGGGATGCTGAATCTCTTAACCCATTTGTTAATTAAGGTAACTCAGATTCGATGATGTCATCATGATGAGAAAATTTTGGCATTCTTTAATTTTTGTTCAATAATTCATATCAAGGAGGATTACTCCACCTAATGCACGTCCAAATTAATAATTATGACAAGTTGAGTTTTAATAACAAGAAAAAGCAATAAAATAAGCATATGATCATAATATATAATAATAAATAGAGGTTATATATAAGTAGATCATGTATATATAATTTTTCGTACGTCCAAACTAACATTAATTGGTGGGTGAGCTCACATGGGTGATGAGGCTTAGAAAAAGGAAACTAAAAGGAAATTGGTTTATCTGGTTTTGGCCTTTCTTGATTATATTATTGTAACCTGTATCTAATTGTAACCATGGTTTTTTTCGATCACAAGTGAGGATTTATCAATAAAATTTGAGTTTATCAATAAAATTGGTTCGAAACATTAGAGAATATCCTTAACAAAAGGCTTAAAACAATAATGAATAAGGAAATTAATGGGCTCGAAAATGAAAGCCTTCCCTCCAATCGAATGGTCGTTGAGATGTAGGCATTATTGGGGCACATGGTCTGAACTGATTAACTGCTAGAAACCCTAACGACCGTATATTATATTTATAACATAGCGTGGCTAACTAACATGGCCATATTACTTTCACATTATTTTATTATTGTCAGTCGAGAAGTAGGACTCAGTTTAGTGTACATAGGGGGGACATGATGTACATACCAACCATTTTGCACTTTGCAAAAAGTCAGAAGAAATTGAGATTGATTTATTTCCTTTGAAAATGAAGACTGCCCTCAATTAATGGATATGGATTGATCATGAGGATAATGGATATATTTTAATTATATGAAATAGATACAAATATCAGTTAATTAGCTTCAGGGAGATTTATGTGACCGATCAGTGTCATGTCTGTTCAATTAACGACGGACAGAAGGTCAAATTAGCCTGACCAATCAACATTAATACAAATGCCATGAAGTTTTGTTCACAACTACATGAACTGTATATATATAATAAGTGGTGATGTCAATATTAATGGTTGGTGGTCCAAAGCCGGCAATTTAACGGCAATATTTTGTCGTCGGCAGCTACGATGACGACGAGCGTGTCATGATCAACCTTGATCGATCTTGGCTAGCTGCACTCTTGACGCTATATTAATGCATTTGCTGTGTTCTTTTCGATCCAAACAAAAGTTGGAAAGATGGATAGTTTGGTTAATAAATGCTCAATCTGCACGCAGGCAAGCATCCCCGCAACACTATATATTTAGAGCAAAAAAAAGGTAAATATTAGCGAAAGACAACGTGGTTTTAAACTCATGTGAGAAACTTATTTAACCTCAGCCCTTTAATTTCCAGTACCTCTCTATCGGCTGATGATCACCAGTACTAGACAGAAAAAAGGACAACTCTATATGTATGGCTCTTCTCTAAAACCAGAATGTCATGTGTATTCTAGTGTGATGGTGACGACTGAGTACTATATATCAAATATATATATATATATATACGGTTGTTAGAATTTTGTTTGAAACAAGCTCAAGTCAAATAATTCATGCTTCATTTGTCAAAAACTTGGGGGAAAATCATATTCCTTTTTTTAAATTACAATACATAATTAATTGTTGCGTATTAAAAAGAAAGAATCGAAACAACGAGAAGGAAGATTGAAGAGTTGATCAAGACGATCGATCATGCATTTAGTGGATTAATTATTTTATACATAAAGTATGTATTTATTTTCTAAGACAGTCACATTTTATGTATTTATTTTCTAATTAAGACATTAGTCTCACAACGAGAAAAATCAAAACGAAATGATCTGTGGGTCAAAAAACCATGTCGATCGATTTCTGGCCCACTGATTGATCATATATATATGTATGTCAGTTCCACATGGCAGCTCGTGCTTTAATTGTTTGGATAGCGCACAAGCCTGCAGTCTTGCAGAGGATTTACCAGCAAGATTGAACGTACGGACGTTTCTTGCAACCATGAATATTCCAATTAGCTGTGTCTGCCCGACAAAACGATCGAGTACTACATAACTTGTGATTACTGTTACTCCCTAATTGGGAGCCTTTTTGTGTTGCTACTGCTAGAAGATCATTAAACTAATTAAAGTTTATCTCTTTTTTAATTTTTTAGGACATGCAAGTTCTAATTATTTGACTTACTAGTGCTACACTAACTATTTACGTTTCTGTGGAGGACCTGGACCAGAACCAGTGCATGTTCAAAAGTAATGACTAGTTTAATTTAGACATAAAAAAAAAAAAAAAAAAAGAAGGAAAAGATAAGGCTCTGATGCCAATCTACTACTCAAGGGTAACGTGTTCAAGAACTACAGCTTGCTCTTCCCACCACCTTTTAGCCGTGAAAACTTGACATGCTAGGGGTGGGTCGTGTGTTGGATGATAGGGACAAAAGTCTAAGGTTGTCTTGGAATGACAAAAGTATCTCTATTCATTTGTGAATAATAGCGAATAATTTGTGAATTAGTAGTGAACTGTTTGTAAATAGTAACGAAGTAAACTGAAAATATCTGAGACAATTATGCTGCCAAACAGAGCCTTAAGTCTATCTGGGATCGACAAGAGTGAATAATTACCATGTGCAAAATATATGAAAAGGCGAGAGAAGAAATTAATTAATGAATAAATATTGTACATACCTTAATATATCGATGGGATGATTGCTATAAGAAAGGAGAAAACAAGCTGATCATACAGTGACATATATTTATATATATATCATTACCCAAAATCAATAATTAATCTTTGGTTTGTTTTTTTTATGCATGCAGCTTGTGTTGTGGAAATCTCAGAAAGGGGGTTTAATTTGGTATATTAGCTAGAAGTTTTCCTCTACTCTCTCATCATGTGGCGTGGCATCCTACTCATGAAGGTCCTTTTATGGCATGCATATAACAGACACGCTCCAGATTAGGTTTTTGTAGCTTTCTCACGAAAAAGTATATTTATTGGTAGATCTATTGACCTGATCAGGATGTAATGTAGGTTGAATGTACATTCTCATATAATGTAGGTTAAAGCATATCTAATCACTTTAAATATTTCGCTTTATTCCTCGCTTCCTCTTTTCTAATCTTGCAAGCTAAGGTTTCTTCTGTAGTACCCGTCCACTTTAGATATTTTCCTATTTTAATTCAAACACAATAATAATAATAATAATAATAATAATAATAAAACAACAACGATATCCAATATGGATGGACGCGCTTTATGCATGCTTCTTAAGACTTGACATTATAATCTCGTGCACCTAATAATGATCTGCAGGACATAGCAGAAGGTTACAACGAACAAGCTGCATGGTCATGTGGAATGTTTTTGTAGACTGATTAGGGTTGCAGACATGATGCATAAAACAAGTCATGAGTACCCCATTCATGCATTTTATAATATATAGTACTACTACTTTGCCAGCTTTGGATTGAAAATCGTTTTTGCACCGAAAGCTGGGGTAAATTAAAGCTTCATTACAAAGGTCGGCCATGTCGATCTAGTTATTTTAATAGTAGCTTTGTGTTTCGGACTTTCTAAAACTTAAACAGATTACATAATTAGTTGTCCTTATCTAGTACGTACCTGATCTGTTTACAGGCGTGCAACGTGTCTTCTAAAGAGCTAGGTCGTTGTTCACATAAAATTAGTCGCATGCATGCATCGATATTCATCGATCAGACCCATCATGGAATGCAATGAGTAGGGGGGAATTTTTTCTTTCCTAGTAATTAATATATTATCTAGACGACTTGTATAACATATACAAGTTTCATGTTTTTTCAAATCCACCAAACGCAACTACGTACCCTACTACATATATATATATATATATATCCACTCCAACTTATCCAAACCTTACAGCAATTCCAGATCTTAGAAGTAATTTCTAGTAAAAGAAGAACACATGAGTCCTTTTGATCACACACAGTTACGCGCGCGCGCACACACGCACATATATATTCNAGTTGTCCTTATCTAGTACGTACCTGATCTGTTTACAGGCGTGCAACGTGTCTTCTAAAGAGCTAGGTCGTTGTTCACATAAAATTAGTCGCATGCATGCATCGATTTTCATCGATCAGACCCATCATGGAATGCAATGAGTAGGGGGGAATTTTTTCTTTCCTAGTAATTAATATATTATCTAGACGACTTGTATAACATATACAAGTTTCATGTTTTTTCAAATCCACCAAACGCAACTACGTACCCTACTACATATATATATGTATATATATATATATATTTATCCACTCCAACTTATCCAAACCTTACAGCAATTCCAGATCTTAGAAGTAATTTCTAGTAAAAGAAGAACACATGAGTCCTTTTGATCACACAGAGTTACGCGCGCGCGCACACACGCACATATATATTCGTTCATGCACTTCTAAAACTAGGGCATCATGTGTTTGAGTGATTGAAGGGGGAAGAGAGTTGGATTAATTTGTAAAAGGTTAAGTGATTTATCAACATATATAGTTTAATACATATAGATAAAGTGAATAGATAGGTTATATAAAATCATGCATTCAACAAGTTATTAGGTTATATAAAATCATGCATTCAACAAGTTATTAGTTTATGTTTTTCCTTTACTGGTCTTTTCAAAGATTGTTATCTCCTCTGCTTTCTGCTGGTCACTAAAATTGTCTCGTCGACACTAGCTTTTGAGAAAGTTATTCCACTATAGCCATTCCTTGCTGCGAACTCTCTATCCGCTGCCACTTTAGCAGGAGATTTTCCACTTGTTGAGGAGAGTAATTGAAGGAATGGGCATAGATTTGGAGGCAGGTCATGGGTTTTGATCCCATGCAGTAGGTATGATGCAGAGAAAAAAAAAATGTCTGCATTTGGCTTGGATATATGCATTGCACGCAGAAGAAAAAAGAGGACGAGCTGGAAAAATCCAAAAAAAAGAAAAGAAAAAAAAAAGGAGGCCATGGTTAAGAGCTACAACCAAGTCGTTCCCTAAAGCAACCGATAAGGTTCCAGCTCCATATTCGAATGTCACATTTGCAAGTTCAATTGTGCATGCAATAATTTGCAAAAGAAATAATCACACGTAGAAGTACTTAATTAATTCCTACATACATATATGATCATCAGGGTCTAAAATGATAATCAATATTAATCATTGAGGTCACGACGAATCATGTTTACAAGCTGTAGTACGTACCAAAGGGATAATAAGTCGATACAAATTAATGTCAACATAATAATTAGGTGATACGAATTTCAAAGGCCTAAAACTTGGAAAACTTTGGGTAGGGATGGGAAACCAATAATTTACAATGATTTATTAGTATATATCTGATGACGGGACCAAGATGATAGCTAGTGGCGTTGAAATGCTAATCAATAAGACAGTTTAAAATCATTGCTCTCACCTGCTTAGATTGCACTTTGGATTATAAGGTTTTATAATAATACTGCCATGCGTTAGAATTTTGACTAAAGAGGGAGCCTTTAAAATAGGCTTTGTAGACATTAAAGTTGATTCTAACTAAGACTGGGACCTGATTCGTTCTGGCGAGGAAAGAAATTGTTAAGGTAACAACAAAAGCAAGTTTGGATGCCTCGGGAATTAAGTTGGTCGGTAAGCACGTTTATGGCTATCATCATTTGAGGCTTTGAGCTGCTATAACATGATTGCCATGAATAAAATAATAATGTATTTATTTATTTTTCATTGATTCTATCTATTCAGAAGCTACCTTCCTCGATCCGAATCGCACCCACATATTTATGCATGCCCTGCCTCATCTAAAGATCTCTACAATGTTGGGTAATAATGATATGATACATGATGTAAGGATGAATAATTGTCAATAATCATGAAGTGATATTGACCAATAATGCCTGCTATTGACAGATGAGTCTAAATTGATCCTCGTAGGCATAGAGGGTTTTTTTTTTTGGTAAGAAAGATTTAAATTAATAACTTATCTTCAGAAGCAATGCTTAAATTTGTTAATGTGACAATAAAAAATAAGCTTTTAGCTGTAGAGGCGATTTGATAAGTAGAAGTTCTCCAAAGCTTATGGCACAAGCTGGGTTTGGGGTTAAGGTTGGTTTGAACTTTTATGGCTTTCTTGGTTTTTAATTTTTTTTTTTTATAAGTGTATTTTTACTAGAGTTGGTTACACAATTCAATCTATCTCATCTGATATAATCATTTCAATTTTTTTAAATTTCTATATAAAATATAATAAACAATTTAATTTTATCAAATTTCAAAATAAAAATTATATTTTATTAATATTTTATTCAAAATTTAATTTTTATCTTATTCTATCTTTATCTCATCTGCATAAACCAACGATGCGTTAAGGACCTTTGATTTATCTGAGCCGTTGGAATTTGGATCAAGCTTTTGCCTAAGCCATGACCCATAAGGATAAATGGGGCCTTAATTTATAAATAAGGTAATCCTATTTGAATTATCAAAACAGTGGGTTTATTTAATAGAATATTTTATATGAGTATATTTTTTAACAACGTGATTTATGTTCATCTTCCTTGGGAAAATTTATATTTTAATTAAACTAATGAATTAACAATCAAGTACTCTTTTGTATTTTCCACCTTCGAGAAAATATGTACAACCTTAAACTCATTAAATTTCAATCCGTTTCATTAATTGCAGTAACTTTTCGCACTTTGAGAAAGTGAGATAATTCTAATAAAAAAAACTTTCAGAAAGAAACCCTTGATTGATGGTTAAACGTCGGACCTCGTTTGTCTCGTTTCATGAAGCGTCACCATGAATTAACTGAAACAGAAAGCATTTTAACTACTGACAATTACCTTTGTGGTACCAACTCCTGGTCAATGTTTCAGGCTATGTGCGGCCCCCCCTCCCTAAACCCCAACTGCACTGCCATATATATAATTTAAACGCATCAATAATGCAGCCAATGATCAGAGCAGCACATGCCCGGCTCATGTCTACTCCGACAACCATATCCAAAGGTCTGAGCAATATCTCATTAGTTTAAGAGCATGCTACAGAAAACCTTCAAATTATGAATC
The DNA here is from genome assembly GCA_003123785.1 of Pterocarya stenoptera. Lineage (NCBI taxonomy): Eukaryota > Viridiplantae > Streptophyta > Magnoliopsida > Fagales > Juglandaceae > Pterocarya > Pterocarya stenoptera. Next base: position 77,092 of record QEOT01000226.1, read on the forward strand.
ATGGCAGAATAATGTCTTTTTTCCCTTACTTTTCTGTTTCGCTTGTGACTTCAATATTATATAATATAACACGCTGCATGTTAATGCTAAATGTAAAGCTTTCAGATATGGTAGTAATAGTATGTATGCCATAGATGATACATGCACAAAGGTAAAAGGTGCAAACGGCATGAAACGGAAGGAAGAAGTCAGGCTGACAGACAAGTTGGAGGTCTTTGATCATTCAGACATTACATTAAGCATTACGTTCCACAGGACAATTAATGCACTTTACATACTAAACATGCAGTATAGGAACAGGAAACTGCAAAAGTACTCCCACATACATAAGGTCTTAGGAGTCTTACAAATATAATAAACTAGAAACAGCTCATACAAGAACATTAGTTCCATGGCAACCAGTAACATAAAGATAAGAAACACAAGAGTAAAAGCAGCCAACACATGATCTCCTACCCAGTCCGACACCCTACCATTCCTCATCGTCCTCCCCACTAAATCTGGTTAATTTGCCTTTCTGCCCTATCCTGATCTTTTGGTAGGCTACTGGAAGGATGGGGATCATGTCCAGAGCTAGCTAGTTCCTGTTCCTGCACTTTTCCACGGCCCTTGGAGCTGTGAAAAAACCAAAAAAGTTCTCCATGAGAAACTGATCTCCACACGTGTAAGACCATATGCTAAAATGCAGCTCATGAACAACCATTTCCCTAAGTATCTTCATATCCAATTTATGATGTTTCAAGCTATATCCGGTATGAAACTTATAAGTATTGCCGTTAAATCTCTATTTATCCCAAAAAATTAGTGAAAGAGATCAATTTAAGAATTTATACTATATCTTAACGATTACTGTCTCCAACAACTTGGAATGAGACCCAAATCTTCTCACGCCCACCACTTGGTTCCATCAAGTCCCATACCTCTACTATTTAATATTGAGATTTTATTCTAAAAGTGAGAGGTTCTGGACTGGATGGCTACCAGCCATTGGCAAAAAATGTGGTTGGCTAGACCTGGTTTAATTTATTGGTGCTTTCGCTTATATATTACAATAGCGTTACTACAAACCACTCAAGTGCAGTGCATTAGTCATTAAATGTTCCAAGTACTAAACTAATCATTTAAGATATGGAAAGGTGTTAGTTCAAAAACGAAGTAGATGAGAATCATGCTGACATCAACAAAACATAAGAGATGGTCACATGGATACATAATGTACGCACCTAGGCCGATGGCATCAGAACCCTTCATGATTCTCAACCTCTTGCATGTATCAATAAACATCCTGCAATAAGTTAAAAATTGCCTTACATACCACCCTGAAATTTAGCAAATATTCTAGAAATGAATTTGTGGTGCAAATAGCTGTTAATTAGATAGGAACACCATTGAAGAGCATCATAATCCTTAAGTAAATGTGAAATTCAAACTATAACAAATTGACCAAAGTGCCTGTATCTAAAAAAATCTGCAACTATGTATGATGTTGTTTTTGCTTTGTTTTTTTCCCCTTTCGCCACCATTAATCTTCCATGCAGTTGAGGACATACAATATTCAGGTAAAGGAGCACCTTCTCAAGAGATGTATTTTTATTTCATACCCATGCCAATACTGGTAATGTTCTCTCAATTGCTATGAGTGGCAGTTCATTTTATAAAGTAAAAGATCTACCAGTTAAAAAAGCAGTATAATATATTAGACCTTCACACTAATTTCACAAAAATGATTGACCATAAGTACATATGGTATGCACAATTGGAACAAACTAACCACAACATGTCAGTTCATTGTTAATTAATACGAGATACAAAGGTAACATATTGTGGAACTGTCTCAATGTATTTAAGTTGAAAATTGATACAGAGGTAAAGTACCATTCGCATCTTGCTGTCTGAAGCGATGTTACAATATGCAGACATTATCACAACACCTAATTTCTCCCATTGGAGAATACATAAAAGTGTAATCTTAAAAGCTGTGTATAAAGTCAATAAATATATTCGTGATGGCTAACAATGCCATTGCCAGTAAATAGGTTTTATGGAAACATTAAAGTTTTAAAGAGTCAAGAATATTATGAATAAAATGGCTTAGACAGTATGACCTGTATTCTGAGATGTAAACTCCGTGATAAGCCTTATTTCTATGAACTCATTGTTACATACAAATGTGTGCTCCAATACTTATCCACATAGATAGATCACCATTTCTTTGGCTTATAAGCATTTCTCAACTAATTATAACTGTCATTTTCATTAAATACAACTCCAATGTGTCTATACATAACACATCAACACGTCCTTAGAATGGCATCATAACCCCGAGGTGACTTTTTAAGTTAAGAATTCATTATGTTATTGAGGAAATTCAACAAGAGAGGCAAACAAGTAAGGTGAATTGGAGCTTACTCCCACGGGACATCCCCCATAAGCATCCAGTCCCCATCCTTATCTTCGTAAGTAAGAACATATTCTGAGCCATGAAGCAGATCCTTCAGTTTGCTCTCACTCAGAACTTCTCTGCCCAGAGCACCATGAGATCCATATTGACCTGACATCACATCACAACAGCAGTGTGTCCATACAAACCACAATGTGTAGCTCTAAAGTGCAAAAAAATATATGCTCTGTGATTTGAAACTTTGGAATGACTCACCAATGGTAAAACAGCTGAACATCTTTTCGAGGGCAGAAGACAGTTCCTTGTATGCAGAGTAATTTTTTAAGTCCACTTTCCTCAAATAAGGAGCACCATCCATGCTGACCTTGATAAACATAGCACCAGGTACTGATTTTACATCTACTTCTTCAGTGTTCTTCGAAGTAGAAGCCAGTGAATTCTTCCTAAACGACCTTATCGGTGGCCAACCCACAACCTGTGCCCTGCCACACAAGGAATATTAGAGAAATTTTAATGGTTAAGCTCAAACATAAGACCACAACCCTCTTCACACTCACTTGGTAGCTGGTGCACTGCTATTACCATTTGCAAAACCATTATGATTTGGTCTGGGTTCATCAGCAGCATGGGGCCTCTCTTGTATTATCTTTTGTGGCTCTTTTGCATTAGCCGGTTGAATCCCAAGTTTCTCCAGAACAGAACCAGATTTTAGTCCCAAATTCGAAGAAGACCTTGAGGACAGCATCGCAGTTACCTCTGATTTAGCGAGATATTTCCCCTGCACAAAATATATGGTGGTAAGCACAGCTAGATCCAACCGTAAACAAGATCCAAGTCCCTTTTGTAAAAGCAGTGATTTTTCACCTCTGAGAAAGCATCCATAGCATCAGAGAATCCTCTCTTACTGCCCGACGGAACACTCTTCTGTGTAGAAGAGCAGTGACCATCATTCAATGGATGCAAAGGGAAGAGTGGCTTTTCATCAAGCTGAGTTGAGCTTAGCAAGCAGAGTTCAGGATCTCTTTCAGGAGACTGGGATCCAGGAAGTCCAAGCCTCAGTTCTGTAGCCTTTAAATTCAGACTACTTCTTTTAGCCTCATCAGACACACTGGATACCACTGAGCTGTCCACCGATGAACAATCAGATAAACCCATATAGTTACGCTCTTTCAATTCAGAGCTGTTGCAGCATAAACTGTCAATCGAGGTGCAGGAAGCCACCAATGTGACATTGCTCTGACCCTCCTCTCCAACACCGAGAAGTGGAGACATTCACACTAAAAATCTCCTGCAAAGTTTTGCAAAACACCTAAATTCTTTCTATTCTAGATACTCGAAGAATTGTATCAGAAATATGAAAATCTAGAATCTTTGAACAGATAAAGAAGTAAAGAGCAATATGTGCAACAACGGCCGGCCACCCTTAATATGAAGACAAATTCAATAAAATGCAAACCAATGATCGACTATGCAATCTTCTTAATCTAATTAAGCATCACTTAGATCACAAAACATTTGTCCGTCTCTTGCTTAGAACTTACGTTCCAAGTAACAAGACCAACATAAATTCCAATAATAACCAATAGTTGAACGTGTAGTTGAGGATCTACTGTAGTTAACACAAACTAATATAAAATATCCTGAAGCTAATCTCATAGGAATCCCTTTGGCACAAAAGCTGAATAATATCAAGTGACAATAAATGAAAAGAAACCCTACAGAGCTTCAGGGACTAAACTCTATCCAGAACGTTGACCAAATAATTAAAAAGAAGTAATTACACCGCAGATCGAAGCACGAGCTATAAACTCAGAAGCAGAGACGTACTTGGACTAATTGTGGGCCTGTGGCCTACAAATTTAGATGCATAAAAAGAAAAAAAAAAAAACAAATTATAATCGCTGAATGGGAAAACAAAAGAAAAGAAGAGAGGCAAAATTTATGGTTTGAAGGCAAAAAATGGTAAGAAAATTAAGTAAAAAGCCTATTAAAGTTATCAGCATACGGTTTCTTGATTGGAAACAAAAACTCCACTAACCACAGCATTCAAATGTGATGTTCATTGTACGGAAAGCGAAAGAAAGGCAGCAGTAGCAGCAACAACAAGAAGAAAACGCAATGGCCTCAAACTTATATTACCACCTTCTTTTATTCCTTCAATTACGCGGCATCACAAAAATGGAAGCCAAAGATGAAACAACAAAAAAGTAGAGTCACTAGAAAATGAAGAGCAGCCAAAAACTGGGGAAAGAAAGAACGAGCTTTGGAAGCAAAGCTTGCAAAATCGAAGAGCTCAGTGTTAGCCAAGAAAAAACCGAAAAAAAAAAGGAGCTTAGTGTTTACCTGAAGAAAGTTGTGAATCAGTGGCTGACGAAAAAGATTGATTTCAGGGTTTGGTTTAGCAGAGAGAAGAAGCTTAGAGAGAGGGGAGAGGGAGAGAGCGCTAAGGACCCTCCATTTGGCAGAAAGTAACAAAAGCTTTTGCTGGCCAATGTGAAACTCTATGCATTAAAATAACTCTTCTAAACAAAATGAAACATAACAAAAGAGAATTTTGTCTTAAAAAACAGCCTTCTTTTAAAAATATGATAATACAAAAGTACAACTTTTTTGTTTGATATTTCCTTTTATATTTAGTAAATTATATTCTGTTCCCCATTTTTGTAATCCGCCCAACAACTTGAGGGGAACACATATCAATGGCTGATGTACATTTAAGACGTTAAACGCAGGCCGTTGATTTTTCTTCCACCGTACAATGTCCTTCAAAACACAAAGTTTGTTATTGGCGTGGGAATTTCGAAGTACAGAGAACTTCTAATGATTCTCGTCATATCTTTTAAAATATATTATTAAATTTTTTTTATACTAATTTTTATAATATACTATATATCAACTTATCTATTTTTTTTTCATATTATTTAAATATTATATTTTTTAATTTTTTTTTCATTTCAGATATTTTCTCTAATTATCAATAATATTTTCATAGATTTTGATATTTGTAATATCTTTCCATATACAATATCATATAATTACGTCATATTTTAAATTAATATAAAATTATAAACTAAACCAAAATATAAATTAGTATTATTGTTTTTACAAAATGAAATAGATAATATCAAAAAACCCCATCAAAACCAAAATCATTCCATGCTTGGTCTATTAGTCAATCCGACATTTTAACAAGCATATGTTGTGTGCAAGGGTCTAATGTGAATAAAGAGAGTTAAGAAATGAAAAACTCAGCATGGAGGGAAGATAAATTAATTAAAAATATTTACAATGATGAATAATGTCCTCTACATCTAGAGATTTCTTGTAGCAAAATGTAAAAATATATTTAAAATAGAAGATCCAATGGAGGGAGGACACTTTTGAAAGCATTTCTTTATATTTTGAAGAAAAATGTATTATAAAAGATCTATTGAAAGTGCTTTTAGTAACGTTTTCGAGAACATCAGAGCAAATAGGTCTACGACGTTGTCTTGAAATGCACACATTACTTTTATTTTCTAAGAAATGTTTTAGCTACAAATAAATTTTATAAAAATAAACTCACAAACTGACATTAGTTAATATGGTATGTTAGATTGTAAAATAGATCTAACGTATAATAAGAAGGTATATCAATTTGCGAATTTACTTTTGTAAGATTTCTTTATAGGTATAACACTTTTCATATTTTTCATTTCATAATCTCCTGATAATATTATGATAAAAAATGTTTTATCCATAAATAAATTTTACAAAAAAAAAATTAGAAATTAATGAATACGTCAGATTATTTTGTTGTAAAATAAATCTAATATATTACAACAAACTACGTCAGTTTAAAAATTTAGATCTAGCAATTATCTATTACTACTATTGTCAATATGCAAAGAGAGGGTATATGAAATTAGTGTGCAATTGGTATTAGCCTAAATCTTGTTTTGGACAAAATTGCAGGCAATTTAAACAATCCCATGCAATTTAAACAATCTGGACTATTCTAAGGTGTGCCAACGTTTTTAAGTTTGAAATGGCACCAACTCATGATCATATTCCTCAACAAATTATCACAAAAGTGGACAACTTTAAAAGAGAGATAAATTTCGCAGAGAAGAATATGAATGAAATTTATAGAAGAACTAATTATAATCAAAAGCAAAGTGCTGAGCGAGGAGGAGACAATCCGATTTCATAAGGGAAGCCATAACACAAGCACATGCTGCAGTGTTCAAGTGTTTGATGGGATTGCGCATTCACTGTAACAGGAATCATGGTGGGAAGCTTGTCGTTTCAGCCCAACATCCCATCAATCAAAAACTAGGACGTGTCCAAATCACTTCCCCCTTCCCTGTCGTTTTTTTCCAACTTAGTTCAAGATAAGGCAATATAGAGAATCATATCGTGTCCTAATCTTTTTGGGCAGTGATTCCTGTGTTCTGTCGTACAAGACGTGGAAGGAAGCCCGTCACCCTAAAGACCATATTGTCCCCATTTTACCTTCTTTTACTCATATTGCGCATTCCTTGGATGCAATCATGGTGCTTTCCCTAGCATAAGTAGTAAGATCATGCGTGAGAGTATCTTTTAAGATTTTTTTAAAAAAATAAAAAATAAAATTCATAAATTATATATATTAATATATTTTTATTAAAACTTAAAACATTGATATTTTATATTTCTTAACGTTCATTTTTTATATAGATATTTTTAGTTTATCAATATCTTTGTATTTCATTGTAGGCAGAAATTCTTTTAATTAGTTTTTTTAAAAGAAAAAGTGGGATCTGAGTAATTTTATCTGATGGGATACTTTATTTTATCTTAATAAAAACATAATTTAAAAAAGAAAAAAAGAAAAAGATCTCTATATTTATCTTAAACGTGGCACCAGAGGACAATACCGAAGAAATATAGGAGCAATGTGATTATGAAGAGCAAAGAAATCAGGTATTGTTTAGCCAAATATATCAAATTCAACAACTCCACTCATTACATTTCTATTTTTCTGGGCGAGATTCCCTCCTCGTTACCCATGACATGTTACATGCAAGATACCTAATCTAATGCCACAAATATATACCCCCCTACAGTCACATGTGCAGTCCTTAAACATGGATCCCACCTAGTATTTTTCACATGCTGTAGGGCACCCCCACCACTATATTCCCTCTTTAAAACCCCCCATCAAAAAAGAAAAGAAAGAGTTGGCACAGCCGATGTGGTACTGGGACAAGAAAGAGTTAATTTTCATTTTTGAATTTTTGGGTCTCTAGCTGATTTTAACTTCCTTTCACGGTTTAACATTAGTCTATACAACGTAAATTATATATATATATATGATATAATTTTATTTTTTAAAATAAAATAAAATATATTTTAGAGACCTTCAAATAAAATTATTCTTTTCAACATTTGTCACTTATAATCGCTCACCCATGGACCGTCGTCCAATCACGGACGAAAGTGAATTGCAACTTAGTTGGATTCCCAAAATCAATGAACGATGACTTGTGGAACAGAAGTGTGCTGCACGCGCGAGAACATGAAAGCGAATGAATGGTCTTATGACATATTTTTCATCGAGGAGGAGATTGACTAAAACCATCATTAATTGTCACCACCTTCACACGCTTTGCCCTAAAAAACCATACATTGACATATGCACAACACAACATCTTATCCATGCTTTGTTAGGCATTGTCATCATCGTCTTGTTTCATATTCGCATGCATCATTAACATCCTCTCACCTTGGACCTCGACAATGAGGAACAAGATTAGCCATTCAAACAATCGAGATCGAGACCTAAAGGAATGACGTCTCCTGTTAATTTAAATTTTGAACTTTTATCATCTTATTTTAATTAAATAAATAGAAAAGATAAGACATATTATGAGTTTTATTTTTTTAAGAAGATCTTAAATTGATAGATCTTGTGAATTGATTCCAAGTCACTAATATAATAAATACATCTTTAATTTTACTCTTGAATAAAAATTATGTTCTACACTCCTATAAGTTCTAACTAGGTCAAAACAGGGTAATAGACTGATATTGCGGGATTTGGCACCGTAGTGGGTCCAAACCTGGTGGTAAGCCTAGGTTAAGCTGTGGCCCTACAGCCAATGGCAAATGACAAAATGCTGGGGATAGGGCCCAATAAGCAAGACTTGTGGGCCTTAGCACCAGAAAATGGTCAACTCGTGCTATATAGTTTTTCACTTCCTTCTTTCGTCCAATAATAGAATGCCGCGTCATGTATAACGCCCGACAAAAGCAAATTATTATAGACCCCTATGTCGGCCAGGCGACATGCAGGCCGATTAGCTCAAGGATCACGGCCTTTGTCACTGGCCCATCCTAGCAAGCCCACGTGTGGAATATGACCTAGTGAAAGCTACGCCCTACTAACTGCGCACATAAATAAATTATAAAAAAAAAAAAAAACCTTGATTAAACACACTTGTATTATATGGGATTTTAAAGTTTGGGATACTCTATAATTTTTTTTTTATAACTCCAATGATATAAGTTAATAAAAAGTAGACTTTCTATTAGTCCCATCTCTATCAATATTAATCTAAAGAGTTTTGTTATACATTAATTACTATCTATTTTCATACTTGACAGTTTTTTTTTTTTATCAAGTGTGAAGTGTAAGATAGTGAATGGTCCAATTTAAGTTATAAAGAATAGTTATCAATTGAATTGTTGGTCTATCAAATTCTTTAATGTTGGCCAGTGTAGCAATGCACTCATGCACGGAAAGCGTGGGATTAATTAAAAGTTATCATTTTCCAAGTGGAGAATAAATTTAAGAAAACTCTAAAGGCAGGCGTCGTCCGCTAGTCCCGCGGACTACTTCTTACATGGAATCAAACGCACCGTTTGGATTTAATAAAACGGTGCGTTTCCATATATTTTACAAACCGATTTTTTTCTCTATCAAACGGTGCGTTTTGTATCTCTCCCAGAGTATTAGTTTCCTTCACCCCTTTTACTTCTCCCAATTTCCCTTCTCCCCTTCTCTTCTCCTTCTCCTTCCATACGAAACCCATTGCATTTTCTGACGATTTCTAAGAAGAGGTCGTGCGTCATTTCTTAAAAGGTTTGCTTCAATGAGTTGCCGTGTCTTTCGGTTTCCAATGTTCCATGAGGAAAACGCCGTGCTCGACTGCTTTCCCATGTCTTTCAAATGACCACCGCCCCAACCCCAACAAAATAAAGGAAATGGAATGGACTCTTCTCAAAGATCGAAAGAGAGGGAGCATCAGAGCTTTTTTGGTTTTTCTATTTCATTTTGTTAACGATCCTTGGGGCTGATATACAAACTACCGGTTCGATAGAGTCCTAGGTAACTCACTACTCCATCTCAGTCCATTTCTTCAATGGGTTGATGTGTTTGAGGATTTTTTTTGTGCCTTTCATCTATCTTATCTATTTTCCTTCCGTGTTTATCTCATGGATTGTTTATCTCAGTCTATTTCTACAAATCTCTCACCAATATATACAACCCAAATGAGGCGCCTAAGTTGTTTGATGAAATGCTCGAACGAGGATTTTTGAAGGATGTTTCAGCATATAATAGACCAAATAAAAGGTTGGCCCTTTACTTAAATGCACGTCAAGTACTGCTGTAAGACTCTCCCAGTAATGATGTTTCATTATTTAGATGTGAGAAATGCAAAATATATCAAGCTAATAATAAGTATTCATGCTCAAAGCTGAATCTTCTATCTTCTTTTTTTATTTTTATTTTTTTTATTTCATTTCCTTGAGGAAATCGATGGAAAACTGGTGAAGATGATAACTTACAGAATGTGAAGACAAGGTTGAAGCAGTGGCTTAGGTGGTACTGCGTTGGTCTTCTTCTTCAATTCTTCGTCCTCTAGTTTTCTTTTTCTTTTTTTAAAAAAATATAAGTGCCACATCAGCGCGGTGCACAGGGCCTCCGCATCCGTACGTCTATACGTAGTGAAACTGATAAATTTAAGGCCCCGTTTGTTTACACAAAACTACTATCTCATCTCATCTCAATCATTACAATTTTTTCAAATCTCCATATAAAAATATAATAAACAATTCAATTTTTTCAAATTTCAACATAAAAATAATACTAAAAAATATATTCTACTAATATTTTATTCAACTACTATTCAAAACATCTTATCTCATCTCATCTCATCTGTGTATCCAAGCGGGACCTTAAGTGGATATAGGCGGCCCTTCAGGAGTTGAAGATGCTATGCATGCAGGCATAGTTTAGCACAAATGCTTTCTTTTTATTAATTTTGCAAACAAGGTGAGAAGGCACTCGTCCAAAGTCTTTAGAACAATTTTGTTTTTATTTTAATTTTCGTTATTCTCAATTATATCAGTTGATGTAATATATTTTATATAGTTTTATGCATCTATCTTTTAAATAGATAACTATTTAAAATGCATAAGTGTGATTGATAATAATAAAAAAAAAAATTATGATGAAAAATAATATTTTTTAAAGTCTTAAATAACGATAAGGTTTAGACTTTGTTTGAAAATATATTTCATTCCAAAATTTTCATCTCTCTCCTTTTTAAATATAATGGACTAGCATTTTATTTATTGCAATTACAAATGGGCTAGGCTCAGCCCAAACATTGCTTCTCACACCAAGTTTTGTGGCCTGCTCCAAATAATTAAAAAAAAAAAAAACGAGCCGACGTTGGTGAAACGTTTCTATTAATGTGCAGCGTGATTCACGTAGCCAGCAACAAACGTCACACCATAAACTAAAAATGGCAAGCATGCGTGCGCATGCACTATTACTACTAGTGCATTTTACAAACAACTTATTGGTGACTTTCATTTGTGGTACTTGTTCTCTTGATCAGAGGTAGCAAAATGAAAGCATTTTAGATCATCGAATTTTGAAGTTTAAATTAGTAAGCAATTAGGAGGAGTACCGTGACTTTGGCATCTTTTATATTTGTTTTCCATTTCATGTACTGTTTTCCCTGAAAATATAATAAATAATCAAATAAATTAAAAACTTATGCAACGAATACATACAGACATGCACTATAATAAAAATATGCATTCAAAATCATCAAAATGGGTAAATGCGTTCGAAATGAATCTAGCTCAGTAAATAAAGGTATCAGAGATTAGGATTATTTAGAACTGTCGAGTATTTCCATGGTGCTAATAGTCTTAGCCTATTATTTATCGCATATGTATTGAAATTTGGAAAATTATAAGATGGTTGTTAAGGATGTGTTTCACAACTTCTCACATGCGATCAACTGCAACTAAAGAGTAAAGGTGCTTGGGGGTTCGATGGGACACTTCCGATGTCTAAGTCAGCAAATAGTAATATGATTTCTCCAACCAAATACCTTGTTTGTTTTCAAGATTAAAATCTAAAACTTTAAAAATTTTGAAAACTTCTCATCTCATCATTACAACTTTCTCAAATCTCTATACAAAATAAAATAAACAATTTCAAATTTTCAAATTTCAAAACAAATATAATATTAAAAAATATATTCTAATAATATTTTATTTAACTTTTTAATTTTAATCTTAACTCATCTAATTTCATCTCTAAAAACAAACGAGGTACAAGATTATAATCGTACTTGAACCCTACAAATAGAGTTTTGTGACTTATTTGGATAATATTCGATAACCGTTCCATTTGTTATTTGAAATTCAAGCCTTAGGATTATTAGGGCTTATCTTATCTCTAGATGAGCCGATAATCCTTTCGTCTTGAAATACTCGGACAGTTAGTAGTCTAACTCCATCTAGATTAGGCTCGATCGTATGGGGTTGGTCCATGGCCCAAACCCATGATAATACCCAGCAGGCCATTAGGAGAGGATTAAGCCCCTTCCAATAGTAAATGATGGGTTGTTAAAATTCCTAAATATGATTGCGTGCAAATAAGTTCTCATTCTTGTAATTCGATAACAGTAATTGGGATTTGGAAAAATGACATGATATAATGTCATAACTATTGACACCTCACCATCGAGCAACCACAACAATCAAGCAACGGCTCCAAAGTCTCATAAGGAAAGCATGCGAAGCAACAAAATCAACCAAGTAAGGGACTCAACGGCTACAATTCCAGTAAGGAAAGCACACAGCCTGTTGAGGACCTAACGGCTACAAAGAACACAAAAGGCAACTAACTACACGTGAATCAAATCCGAAGATGGCAATCACAAAAATAAGCACAGAATCTAGAATATTTTACAACTTGCAATGTTACTTCATTTTCTGTAATTATTAATGTTCTATATAAATAGTAGATGGATCTCGATATGCTCTCACGGTGTGTGAGACATTTCTTCAAACACCTGTGATTCAATTTTCTCAGTAGCAACTTTACAGGATCTTAATTATAGTGGCAATATTTTTTTCTTAGGAAAAGGGGAGGGAGAGACAACGGAAGCGAATAATTTCTATCTAAATAACATCTGAATAGTCTCTCTTAATAAATAAATTATGGGGAACCAACAAAGAGGGATCGATGCGGGGGGAACTGCATGCAACCACTGATCTCCAAAGACAGAATTGAGTCATGAATCACGATTGTCCGGCCTCAAATCCATCAAGGACATAGATACTAAATGACGAACGTACATGGATAATCTTGATCTAGTGGCATGATATGATTTGCTTCCAAATAAACATACTAGTACTCATGTTGTGTGGGCTTGCCGTGCGAGTAGGATAGAAACTTGTCAACTGTACACGATCATGGCCCAAGAAATGCCATGTCGACATGGATATCCTTGAATTAAAAGCCATAAAACTCGACTCTGAAGTCAGAACCATAGAAAAAGCTGAAGGCGTCCTGCCTATAATTTCATACATGCAGTTCTTGTGTCAGGGGAAGACCGGATATTTGCGAGGCAGCTTGTGCACTCCAATTTGAGCCTTTTGTGTGCAGTGGAGGCCGACATGGACAAGCAATTGCTATGAACTTTGGAACCTGATCTCCGGGCATCAACACTGAGAGGCTTCGGTTTTCACCCTTTTTCGGCATCTGTTACGACAAAATTAATAAGAGCTAGCTAGATAAAGCAAAAATCTAAATCGTACAACAAGCATGATCATTGATCTTAAGTACTCAAAGAAAACTACGTGCTAGATCCATTAATACGGAACAAGCAAAAGCTTGGATAAGGACATTGGAAAAGTAAGCATGCATCTACGTACCTTGTGTGGAGATGCAGGTTTACGTGGGGAGTTGGGGCTATTCGTTTCTAAATCGGAGGTGACATTCGGAGAAGATTGAAGGAGGGATCTGAGTTTGTCCCAATGGAGACAAGCAGCGTAGAAGGCAACCATGCAGAATAACATGATCAAAAGAAGACCTAAACCCAAAGGAAACCCTATGGATGGCCGATTCGAGCTGCTTTTCTCATCCTCCATTATTATTGCTTAACTAGAAAACTCTTCTCCTTTGTGCTAGGCTGAACGTATTTAAACTTGAGTATAGAAAGTGGACAAACTTAGCTAGCTAGGTTGGTGGTATACACCTAGTATAAATGATGGTGAGTGGAGCCTGGCGGTGGCATCTCTATATAGATTGGAGTACTACTACTGAGTGGTTGGGTTGAGTACAAGTCGGACGTACACTACGTTTGGTACGGAAGGCGGCTACTTCTTTTTGAATGGTGGCACCACCAATCCAACAAATCTACGAACAATTAATAATTAATGTCTTACTAACTTAATTACCAAAACCATATATAATATAATAAAAAGATAGTGTCTTACTAATTGCTAAACTCATGATTAAGTCCTTGATTGAGGTGGAGGTCGCCCTCCTCAAAATAATTTAAACACCCGCCCACTACCTTTTAAGACGTTTTCGAAATTGGGTACGTACAGATCATTTTATCATATTATTTGTTAATGGAAAATACTATTTCCACACACAGTTTCTACCTAATTGTATTTTATTTTATTTTAAATTTTTTTATTTAATGATTAAGAAAATATTTTTAAATAAATTTATGATTTTTTGTATTTTTAAAAAATATTTAAAGTATTTAAAAAAATTAGGTAGCAGATCGAGTCCTTTGCTAATATACATTTAAGTGATTTTGTATTCTTCTTTAATGGATAGTCACTTCAAATATGTCACATCGACAAGTATAATGGAGTTTAAATCCAATTCTTCTATTAAAAAATTAGGTCTCATGCCATCTGTTCTAAAAGACCATTGCTCTTTGCTGAACGAAGGACGATGAGTAGGATGGTCTTTATTGTTAAAACACTTCAAAACACGTACGTGTTAATTAATAGTAGAGACAGCGCGCAAATAAAGGAGATTGGTCAGAAGAGATCAGAATCAAACAATATTAAGCAACAGAGTTGTGACAAACTTTAAAACAATTTAAAAGAAAACCCATGAATTACGGCAAGTTGGGATGACCAACAGCCACTCAAAATTAAGCTCTCTTTTACGTACAATGAAATGCTGTGCGAAAATCTCACCAAAACCAAAATAAAATTCAAGTCCCATTATCTAGCCCTGATCATCAATCAGCTCATGATCATGATCAGACTAATCATCAAGAATCGGCCTTATGCTTGAAATGTTTGAAAACCCACACCCAAACCACCCAAAATCTTTTCTCATCGATCCACATGGCTAGCTAGATTTGCGCAACATCTATCATTTCTGTCCTAACTTTACTGTTGCATCTCGATGTTCAATTGCCCCCACCACCTCGATCGCCAACCCTCTAAACAAAAGTCTCCCACCTTATGATGTTATGACACTCACAGACGCGCGCCATCTTCAAGTACCCTCGTCTGTTTTCGGGACGTTTTTCTTCCTCAATAATCATGAGGCTGTTAAGCGCGGGTGCTTATAAAGGGTAATTTCAAGGAATGTCCGAACCCCATGTCCAGACATGCATTAAGACGAGTACAGTACGTCTGCAGTAAAGAGCCACACGTGGCAAGATCTTCGTTTTAACTTTAACATTACAGAGCTATATATTATTAGAAGCTCCAAAACCGTTGCATCGTATCAAAGCTAAACCGCCGCTGTATATATGTCCAAAGTTTTGTAGGGATTTGTTGACCGCTGCTATAATAAAGATTTTCGAAGACGAAATAATTCAATGGTACGTGGTCATCGCAAGATCTATATATTTAGGTAAGAGTTCTAGAAAGAGAGTGACAGGTCATGTTGTGTTGAGCAGACTTTGCAGATCAGCTCTCTCAAAGCCCATTAAAAACAACCAGTACAGTCCAAAAATAAAGAAGGATAAGGGGGGAAGTGAACTTAATATAAGCCCCACGTTGGGCAAAGAAAATTATAAATATTGTGCCCGCAGCCTCGACGCGATAAGTATGATCAGAAAAATAAAACGATATACGTAACTTTTTAGCAGCGATCATGTTATTGAAAAAACCGCTGTAATAGAGATTTCTATAATGGAGGGTCGCAAACGCCAAAACCTTGGGTACGTACAACTTATACATGACAGTACTAATTCTTCTTATCGCTACCAGAAAGATGTACAGTCACCAAAAACGTCATCCCATAGTGCAAGGTCCCCCACAACATCTATATATATGTATATATGTATGAATGCAAGAAGTCTTTAATGGGGCATAGTATGGCAGTTTCTATTACGCTTATCTCAAAACAATGGACGCATAATGATGTGACATTCTACATTGTCTATATTAATTAAAGTGATCCTGAGATATTGTCATTCCAAATATTAGGTCTAGGTCGTTTTCAATCTCTTCATGATGATTCCACTTACTACACAAAGTGGAGAGCATTATCATTTATAACCTAACATGGCTCCAAGATAGATCAGGAAAACTGGTCAAGTGGAAAGAGCCAATAGAAAGTTGGGTTTGAGTTTTCAGCAAGAGTTCTGAATGAATCCCTTTGAAATTATAATGAAGAATAGCTGGTTGCTGGTTCTAACTTCTCACAGGATAAAGGCATGCTTTTTTCGCACAGGATAAAGGCAACCCCACAGCAGCTTAGAGCACTCTAGTTTTCAATGTAGAGCACGATCGATCCCGACCTGCAATTTGCTGCTAAAGAGTTCGTGGTTGAATAATTACTTTTGAGCAAAAGTCAAGATCAACGCTTAATTCCTTACGTATGTAACACCAGAAACTGACTGAAAAGATCGATGTTACAAGAGCCAGCCAGCTGATCTTCACGCTTAGAGAGAGAGATATATATATATATATCTATATATATATTTATATATATATATATATAATTGGATGGTGAAACAAAAGATTAAACGCTGCCTGTCCAGAGACCTCGATCGATCAATCTATTCAGGTAGATATTTTCAGAAAACTTCATTTAAAACCAATGGACTGAATTTATGGACATGATCGTTAAATTAAGATGAAAAATAATAAACAAATAACTTTTCATAACATTTTACGCAACAATAATTTTAAAAAGAAGGTTATTTTTGTAAACTAACTTGTAAAAGTAACATCATTTTGATGGTTAAAGAAGTGTCAAGAGATACAACCTTTTGACTAAAATAAAAAAGTTGTGTGTGACTTGTGAAGTGTTAAAAGACATAATCTTTTGATTTAGTAAAAAAGTTGCGTTACTTCTTAAGGTTGTGTTATTTGCCAACCATTGAGTTATCAATGGTTGTGCCCTTTACCAACCGGTGCATGATGGCTTATAAATAGGAGTCATTGATACACAAATTCATTTACTAAATTCTCTTTGTCCATTACCAACTTGTAGGATAAATATCCTCACAGTGTCATCATATTGCCAAAATATTTTGTTTCTATTTGTTCTTCATAATTCTACACACCTTACCAAAATACCCTTATTTTACAATATGTATTGTGAAATATGTTTTGTGACAATTAAGATAGCCAAAGAACCCTTACTCTTTATTCGAAAGTGAAATGCATGAACACGTACGCATGCATGTAACTTCATTTTTTGATTTTATCCGCAGGAAACAAAAGGACTTCTTTATCTGTATTTAACATAGAAAATATTATATACCTTACATCCACTAAAAAATAAAAATAAATAAAAATAAGTGCAATATGTGGGATGATGAATGGCAAAATTCAAGTTCGACTTAACTTGATATATATATATCAAGATTCACACACACATATATCTATGGACAATAAGACCAGATTATTACCAGGAGATGTGAATTTCTGGTCAATAATGAGGCTAATTATGACCTCCATTTTTGCGGATTTGATATCAAGATTCATAATAACGCCATGGTGCCCACACAACGATATTGATTATAATGAGGTCATGACAATCATTCTTTCAGATTTGTGTTTCTTTAAAATTTCTGTTCCAACTCTAAGAGCATGTTTGGTTACGAAAAAAATGTTGGAAATTAACATTTTGAGAATTTCGAGAACTAGTTTGAGATTAGGTTTTGAGAAAGGAAAGAAAAATTTTTAAATAAAAATATTTTTTCTGAAAAAAAAAATGTATTAAAGTGTCTTAATTTCAATATTTAATCAATATTATATTTATTAATGAGCATTAAAAAATGATATAATGATCACCTTATCTGTATGATCACTACTCTATGATCACTTTAAGTAATTAATTTGGAAAAAAGGCATGCATGATCTCATTTTATTTCATTTTTATTTTCTTTTAAAAGCGATCAATCCCGTGAAAATTAAGAAAAGACGTACGGGTGGGGAAAGTTCCTTATCTCGTGGTTGTCGTGTGATTTTAATTAGCTTAC
Source organism: Pterocarya stenoptera (assembly GCA_003123785.1). Classification (NCBI taxonomy): domain Eukaryota; kingdom Viridiplantae; phylum Streptophyta; class Magnoliopsida; order Fagales; family Juglandaceae; genus Pterocarya; species Pterocarya stenoptera. Next base: position 95,242 of record QEOT01000226.1, read on the forward strand.
TGCAGTTTACACTCTAATCTTGATTAAAAAAAAATATTAAAATGGGAATTATTTTAAGCATCTGAAAACGGATTTTAATTTCCTTAAAGATATGTGGGGCTCCACTAATTACTAATTATGTGCCTGCAGTTCTCTACCCCTTATTGGAAATTTTGACACTACTGGTAAAATAACTAATTAAATAGATCTACGAATTAATTTGAAAGAGGGGAAAGAAACGCAACTGTTAGGATTGAACTTGGGTTTGCATTCCCAGGGTGGGCTTACTGTAGCAATTCAAGGCCCAATAACAGTGCATTCTGGACGAATTCAGACAGGCCTCTTTGATTTTTGGGAGGCCCATGCCAGTAGCAGTACATTTAGAACAATCACCATTGGAACAGAGCACTCATAAAAGCTCTGGTAAAATATAATTTTTTGTATAATATAAAGAAAATTGGTCAAAAAATAACTTTCACTGGGTTTTGTATCTTCTTCTTTATTTTACATTTTGCAATGGTAATTCTCTACATATAGATAATACTATTCATCCTCTAAAATATTTTTAATTACTTTCTCTCTCATTTGTTAGTTGTTTGGTGTTATGAGGTTCATTTAAAATGAATAAAAAATATTAAAAAAAAGAATATTTAAATGATATAAAGAAAAAATAGATAAGCTAATGCATGGTATATTGTAAAAGTCAGTATGTAAAATAGAAAAAGTAAGTTTTGGTGATATATTTTAAAAGATAAGATATATAAATCATTGGGAGTGTTTTTAGAGAGTGGAAAATCGAAGTTTATAGCAAACAAACATAATGATATAAAAAATTCAAAAATTATATGGAAAGTCGCTTTTACGTATTCTTTGTGCATTTTACTAATGTGATAGGACGCATCACCTAGTTGACTATATAATTCAATTCCCAAAAATAAATTTGAACCAATGAAACAACAAATTTTTTAAAATTTCCAATATTTAATGCTATTGCTATCTTTCCACTACCTAATTCGTCTATAAAAGGACGGACTGGACGATATCGAACCATCGATATATGCAAATTATGCTCGACTTAAAACATAAATTTCTCCAAAAAAAGTAAAGGACCGGATGCAGATGATTGGGAGGAAAACGGTAGAAACGGATTGAAGATGTTGGAACAACGTGGCTGATCTGCCACGAGCTTTAAATTTCTAAGAAATCATGGGGCCTTTCAAATCAATGTACTAGAAATGCGATATATAATCATGGGGCCTCATAATTTATGTTCATGGATACAATCATTGTCTCACGGAATCATCATTGTATCCTCAAACTGGTAGAAAATAAATCTCAATATACAGTGCATGAGTAGATCAGCCTTATCCAAAATAAGCCTTTTCTGCGTTAGGAGTCAGCTGGTAAATGCTGTTGAAAGGAATTAAATATCTTAGCATGCATTTTCCCGGATCCTTAATTTTTGGAAATGCCTCAGCAGCTTCTTCCTTTTGTTGGAGGCTTTTTTTGGTAGCACAAATGGCGCTCCTGCTAGCTGAGCTTTTTCCGAAAAGTAGGATAATTCTTGCATGGTCATATCAAAAGATTCCCACCAATTAGACAATTATTAAGGATCCTAGCTGTTATATAAATAAGACCTCCCATCAGAACAAAAATAAGAAAAGTTTTGTGGGACAAGATTGTGACATTACACCCAGAAATATTACAAAATCCTCAGAATCAGAATATTATTAATTTTTGTTCTCTATATTTGAGCACTGCGATACATACATTAGTAGACTAGTAGTACTGTCTTTAAGGTTGCTCGCCTGCTGGTTCTGAACACTTCAGGAGAACATGATGTAATTTGAAGTTTTGAACTATGCGTGCATATGGCATTCTATATCCGGATAGCAACTGTACGTACTTCTCTATACTAAACAGAAACCTTGAGTGGCAATCTGTTTGCATGAATTAATGTGTTCGTTGCCAAGGACAGTGTGAATAGGCATAAGATTTAATGATGTATTTGTCCTTTCTGGTAACTGCCACCGCCGGAGATATAAATCGATAATGACTTAATCTCGAATCATTTTATCTAATTATTATAATTTTTTTAAAATTTTTAAATAAAATATAATAAATAATTTAATTTTTTTAAATTTTAAAATAAAAATAATATTAAAAAACTATATTCTAATAAAAATAGTATTAATATGCCACCCAAATTTGTGTGCTCTAGTATAAATTATTTTTTTTCTTTTTCTTTTTATTTTAAAATTGTTTTACACATTAAAAAAAATTTTAAAATAAAAAATATCAATATACTAATAGTTATTTTCTTTTAACTATTATATAAATAAATTATTAAAAAATAAAATAAAATACATAAATTATCAAAATTGAAGAAACAAACTCAAGCAAGCGCATTAGATAATTTTCCAATGATTTATGGTATTCTGTTACTCAAAAAACATCATTATTAGTCAAGCAGCAGAAAATACATGACAGTGTACGTGATCTCGACTTCAGAACCCTTTACAACTCATAAATCATTGAAGTTAAGTTTTTGGTTGGCAAATTATTCCACTGTGCTTTCATGAGAAAAGTAAACCTTTTCAATGCAAATAGTATATATAAGTAAAGAGAAATGACACTATCATGGCTGAGTTTGTTTTTTTAATTTGATCATTAATGTATTTTATGTAATAATTAAAAAAGTGAGTATTAGTATTTTGTTTGTTTTTTTAAAATATTTCAAGATGTTTACAAAATGTTGGAAAGAAAAAGTTAAAAAAAAAAAAAAGTACAATTTGTAGTAGGGGCACGCCCAATGGTCAAACCTAGGGAGCATAGCATAGTTGCACAGCCCATAAGTAAATACAGAAATTTACTTGTCTTGATGCGGTACATCAGATTATAAAGTTACTTTTATTTGTAAAATAAATATAACAGATTATATAAAAGCACGTCAGTTTGTGAATTTATTTTTATATAATCCTTTTATATGTGTAGCACTGTTAATAATATAATACAAATAATAAAATTTATCTCTTCTCATCAGTTTAAACTTTTAGAATAAGTGGTGATTTCACATAGTATTAGAGCAAAAATCTTAAATTTGAACTCTGACTTTATATTCTACTCATTTAATTAAATATCATACGTGTTAGCTAGGCCTATTCATTGAGAAAGAAATTGGCCCACACTTGAGGGGGGAGTGTTAAGAATAAAATATAAATAATAAAATTTACATATCTTCATTGGCTTAAGCTTTTAAAATAAGCGGTGATTTCACAATCACTTCTAATAAAAAAGAGAGTGGATCAGCGTATTTATTGTAGTGGAACACATTGGAGTTTTGAGCTTTAAAGTATTTGTCTGTCAAACAGGCTGTCAATGCAAATAGGGGTGTAGTCAGGAGCGAGGAACTATCTTTGGAGGTGGACCTAATAATTTAGTAAATAATTATTTTCTTTATGCAAATAGATATTTTGCTAATATTAAATATTATGATGTAATTCGACATATGAATATCTTTATTTTTTTTTTTTTTTTTTTTTTCTTAAAAAAGAAGAATTAGAAGTATGGGCTAGCTATTATAGATTTTCTAGGGATTAGAGGCTGGTTATGTCAATTTTTTTTTTTTTGTGCTTGAATATATATAATTTTTTTAATCTTCTTCAGAGGAAAAAGGGGGAAGGGAATAAATGGATAGTGGATCAGCAAGATGTGAAGAAATATTAGACTTGACACGCTTGGCAAAGCCATTAGAAAATGCAACGATCATGTTAATGTTAGTGATCAGGATTGTGAAGCTCATTGAAGACTTGACCTTACTGCATCTTACTGATCATTCATTGCATATTATGTGTAGTATTAAGCCAACTCATGACTCCCTATAAAATATATATATATATATATATAAAAGACTATCTATCTATGGCAATGTATTGATCAAACATCTTCTTGTACTACAAGATGGAGAGTTCCAACATGCTGTGACTATGAATTCAAAACTAGCCTTTTGGCAGTTCCACCTGTCTAGTCTTCAAGAACTATTTTTACGCTAAAGCAAAATAAGCCACTTTTGGTCCAACCAGCCTGCTGTTTACTGATCTGAATGCTTCTGAAGCAGTGAAGCTTCTTGGAGAAACCTTGAGATTCTGTGCCATCAATTTCTGAGTGCGCTTTCTGGTTCAAATTCCTGAACTCCAAAGTGGCAACCTTAATCATTTTGCTTTAATTACTATATAGTGGCTGAAAATCATGGATTATAGCTTTAGGCTTTAGCCACATGTACAAATTAAAAACCAAGACCGACTCCCAGGCCAAAAGCCAAAACCCGGCCCCCTGCTTCCCTTCTCTCTAATATATAAAAGAAAATAATAACAACAACCATAATAACTTGCCATGTATATTCCAGCTCCTTGGATTGATGTCGTAATCAGAGAAGATTTAAAGGCGACAGTATCTTTTTTCCTTTTGACATATTTTAGCAAACTATATATGATTACTTGGAAATTAAGAACCACAGGATGGAACTTGGTTCGTGGTGCAGCCAAAGCACTACTCACTATTGAGACAGCTTAAAAAAAAAGAAGCATAGGTGTGAAGTCATGTCCCAGATGATCTCAAAACATTCTCACCTTCATTATGGCGATTGAATGTAGAAAAAGCAGTTTCATTAATTAATAGACATCTTCACTTTTTAGGTAAAATTACATAGATCATGATAGCTCTCAAGGAATAGAAATCTCTTATTCAAACGTTGATCGGAAAACAAAAAAAAAAAAAGATGAGAACTTGAACATCTCACTTGGCAAACCTCATTGAAAATACAGAGATTTGAAAACCAATCTCTAAAAAATTTGAACCCCAATTCCTTTTTCTCTTCCTGTCTTTGATCCTTAAAGACATCTTCCTCCATATCCTGCATTTCTGAACAATGATTGTTTTATGTCTTCAGAACTTAGTAGGGTTCTCTGGTCCATATCCTATAATTTGAGGAGTGCAGACAGTGTATAAGATCACTTGTTCAACAAATTGATTAAAAAAAAAAAAACCAAAAACTTCCATCATAGGGAAATTTCCAGATAATTAAATTTGGTACCTCTGAGCAAGAAGCTTGCATTGCAAAGTCATTGAAACAGCTAATGACGCATTGTTGAATCTCAAGGCCTAATGCTTCTAAGGTATTCACTGTTGATAGCAGCAGCCCTGGCTTCCCTGCACAGCAAATCTCAATCCTTGTATCCACATTCCCCCTCTCCACATCAAACTGCCAAGGCAACGCGTGGAATTACCACATTCAGAATTTTGGTAAGTAATTCATGTTTGACTTCAATTTTGAGGATCTTGCTGAGTAGAGCGAACAGAGTTCTTACCTTCGGCGAATTTCTAACCAAGACTTCATTTGGTTTTACGTTCTTGAAAATGCCCGTAATGTTTGAACTCCCTTGATCAATTTCTAGCTGCAAACTGTTGATTTTCTCTAGGAGTTCTTTCATGTACTCTATAGTATCTCCAAGTATAGACGTCCTGTCCATCTTTCAATTCAAAATCCAAACAAAGCACATCAGATTCCATATAAATATGAACCACTCATTCTTAGAATGCTGTAATCCAAGTAATTAGAAATGAGTCTCGCTGCTTTACCTTGCTTATCTTAGGGACAATGGATCTTAACATTGAGAGGCGATCATTCAATCGCTTTCTTCTTCTTCTCTCAGCCATAAGATTCTTTGATGGCTGGCCCTGCAGCTTCTTAGCTGGATTCTTTACTTCTAGGCAATTACCGATGTTGATAACCGGGACTTCTGGGGACTGGATTGGCTCAGCTTTGCAAGAAGCTTGCACCTCAAGATTGTGAATTTCGTCCCCAAGTATACCCAGCTCTTCTTCCATCATGGAAAATGGATAGTCTTCTTGCATAGGAAAAGGTGGTGTGTCCAGCGTGTTAAGTGATGAATCAGTAAGCTGTGAAGCTGAGAATGCATTGCCAAATGGGCAATAGACCTCATTGAAAGTGTAGGAGGAAGTGTCAACGTTTTGCTCAAGCTGCGGAGAGAATCCTTCGCAGCAAGAGTTTGGAAAAACCATGGCTGGGTTTTGCTCAAAGCAATCAAAAGTCCAGCCATTAGAGAAGAACTCATTCATTGGTGTTGGAATGGTTCCCGAAGTGTCTACTCTTAGAGCAAGTAATTCCTCTAAGAAACCATGCTCATTGAGCTCCATATCCCTTCGATCTCTTGCTCTCTGTGTCTGTGTGTTTGTGCGTGTGCGCACCTCTCTTGGGAACGGTAAGACCTTGATATATGATGTTGCACCAAGTGGAAGAATATATAGGAGCACAAACCAATAGGCTTATACTTGACCATTATATAATATTGCATTATAGTATGAGTTATGTTGTATCTATTTGCACCTAAAACCTAAGATTGAAATGGAATCTGCTTTTTCCCCTCTCTCTCTCTGTATGTGGGGGATGGAGAGTGATTTCATGTCTTTTTCACCGAAATCTCTGAAATCGTACAAGCTTGATATTTAATTGCATATTCAGAAAACTTTGACCCAAGCATCTGTCTGAACCGAAAAGAATCCAGTTAGCATCATAGAGATCCAGTTAGACACTGTCAGGTTCTTTGTATGGTTAACCTCTGTAAAATTAATTGGCCATGGAAAGAAAAGAAAAATAAATGAATAAAAAGCAATCAAACAAATTACCCTCTCTCTCTCTCTCTCTCTCTCCTCCCTGTAAGAAAAATTGCTGAGTTGGGTCCCAATCCTTAATGCCTCCAAAATTGAGCTTAGCTCACAAGTTCAAATGAGTTGGTGCGGGCCTCTTTTGTTCCTTCTACGTTTTCCTCATTTACTAACCTCATGATTTTTTTTTTTTTGACAAAAGAAAAAAAAGGAACAGTACTAGTTTTGTCTTTGATTTTTTTTTACTATATATTTAATATATCTATATACAGATTTATACCAGTTGCGATTTTTCTTTCATATACTATTCCGGGATCAAGAGGACGTGATTAATGATCATACCCTATTTTTAATTTATGTTTTCGCCCCCTCACCTGGCGCGCGCCACTTATATATAACAATGAAGTACTATACAGGCTAGGAATATTAGTGTATATATATATATATATATCTAAATCTATATCTCATTCCAGAACTACATACACGGTACACTTAAAACTATCTGTTAACGTAGAATCAATTTGGTGTGGTCAGAGAGCTGGTACGTACAACATTAATCTCTAAGTACGTACGACTGTTGTTGCAGGCGCAGCTTAACCACGATCAGGAGCATTTTGTACGTCCATCATGTATATCATGAGTTAATACAGTCTGATCCATTTCCTGTAAATACCAATTAGATGACCTTACTTTTAATGCATGTTCATATATATATATATATATATGCTTTGTCATTACCATGATATATATATATATGCACTTGATTAATAATGATTTCATGCCAATATTAGTACTATTTGTGTATTTATTTTTTCCGGTAGGTAAGGTCGAATTGAATAAAGTTAGCTACGTTTTTTAAGGTTGCGACATGGAGCCCCAAACAAATGGAGTTACAGGTTTGACTCCTCAGACCTTATAATGTATGTCTCTAATAATTGTATGATCATATATATATATATGTTTGTTCGTACGCACAAGTCTATGTCGTGACAGAGGAAAAAAGAAAAACATTCACAGAAGAATATGCAAATTCTTTTTCCATACGAAAAAAACCAAAATTTCGATGGCTAGCTAGTGATTGAGAAATAGAGAATTAAGGAAGCTGTCTTAATTTTACATTAATATAAAATATATAATGGAATGCAACCTTTTCTTATCTAATTTCATACTGTATATATAACGTACAACAATGAAATATTTATGGTACTACTAATTAAATTAATTCATGTGTTATTCTATTAACCATATATAATTAATAACCCTAGCTGTTGATCTGACATTGTCCACCTCGATCCGAAATCATGTGCTAGTTACTGTTCCTTTTGGGAGTACTAACCTATAAGAGTGATAGATACATGATGCACACTAGCCAATGACAAGGGCTATTTTTGGTTCCTGAATCTTTTAGTAAAATATGATTCGTGGTAACGTATATAGATATAATATGTTACGTACGGGAATAGATTTGAAAGCTGTTTAATTCAGTGCTTAAACCAGGAGCTTGTTAGCTTTTGGATCAACTTGAATGTGAAGGAGACTCATGATCATCATTAGGAATGAAATATATATATATAGGTTAAATATTTGTGTCTAGAACATTATCTATATATATATATATATAAGCTGTGGACGCAAGCCCTATTACGAATCTGACCCACATGCATGCTATACCATCGATCGAGTAAATGTGTATATATATATATACACGTATGTATATGCAATATATATATATAAGCAATTAGCAATATAAGGAAGAAAACTCGTCACACACGTGGGATTGAATCTACTAATTACCTTGTGTCTGAGTGTCAAAGGCACACATCATGAATGAACATGGTGTTGTCTGGCGACACATGTGTCCTTTACATTGATCAGAAGCTGATACGTGTTGTTTGCATATATAAACTACTAAGCAGCTTAAAGAAAATAATATAGATCATGATCAAGAAAGGAACTGAATTTAAGCTACCAAACCACATAACTAAAAACCGGGAAATAATTCGGTCAACAGAGTTCCCAAAAGAATTTAACTGTGATAATTGCTTTATGCAAAAAGCTATCCGGACAGAAAATGCATGTGCTAATGAAATGAAAAAAAAATAGAGAAGACAGTTAATTAATTTGGTGTCAGGGATTTATTTATTGTTTTTTTTTTTTTGGGTGAACTTGATATATGTATGGATTGATTTGGAATTAATTACTTGGATATACTGTGGGCATAAGGTGGTGTGACTGAACTGGCTGTCTTGCATTTTTTCTCAGCAGCCACTGGCAAATTCTATGCACGAAATGATTGAGCATGGAAGTTGATGATCATCATTAGATTATTTAACTATAAAAAGGAAGTTTATAATATAGTTTCATAATTAAAAAGCTACTGACCTATATATGAGGAACACCCACTAATTCATGTGTCTCGCTCGCCATAATGAGCTCTCTTAGAATTTTTAAGGGTGTGACCATAGAATTATAATTAATTAATTATAATATTGTACGTGTTGGAAGTAACCAATTTATCATCGCATATAGTAAATTAATCAATGGTAAATATATCCTTTCTCCCTCACTCAATGTTTGGATTCAGATCGATGGATCTCGTCCAATTTACCATTTAATTACAAAATATATATATATTTGTGACTGATTTTTTGCGACAATAACAACTATTTACAATTAAAACAGATTTATTTTAATAAAAAATAATTATTTTTATTGAAAATAACTGGTCACAAATAATTTTTTTTTTTTAATTTCTTTCTAGATATGTACATCTTTATAAATTTTAAAGGTCTTCGGTGCCGTGTGACATGCACTGGAATTCGTCGAATTCAGCTTGTACGTGTTACCTATATAAAAAAAAATAAAAAATAAAAAGAATTTGTCCAGTTTTTACGTGTCTCGACAGGACATGAATATTTAAGACATATAGAATGATCTTTGGTACAAAACAGCTATTTGTTGATCATGACTCCATTGATCGTAATTGTTTTTGTTTTCACTTTTGTTGAGTTAATTAAGGTAATGTTCTACTCATGTGTTGGGAGTGCCGTTTGGTTCATAAATGAGGAGACTTTTAACTACATTTTTTTTTTCTTTAAAAAAAAGGATAAAAAGTATTAAAAACAAAATAACGTGAAAGCTATGTGGTAAAACTTTTATTGTTAATTTGTTTTCCTTTCCTTTAAGCGACACAGCTAAAGCACGTGAATGTTCTTCACCACGTACGTGTCGATCGTAGGGCGCACTGGAATCTCCTCGTAAAATCGCGAGGACGAATTATTCCGAAACGCGTGCACCTCGTTAATTTCGGGATTGTGTTGGGTTGGTACGTGGACCGAAACAAAACAAAAAATACTAAACGGCGAGCTGCGGAAACGTCAGACCCGAAAGCCAACCTTGCTTTAACATAAACTGAGAACCACACGCTACCCAACACAACTTGCATGTTTACAATCTATATTTTGCATCAGCCAACATGCTGCGTAAATTTTTTGTGATCATTTATTTATATAATTTTTAGCGATCGAGATATTTAAGTTGGGTAGAGAGATAAATTGAGATGAAAATTAAAAATTAAATAAAATATTTTTTTAATCTTATTATTATTTTATAAATTAAAAAAATTTAATTATTTATTATATTTTATATAAAAATTTTAAAAAATTATAATGAAAAAGCTACGGACCTCTCTCTCTTTATAATATTGCACGGATTTTTTTCGGAGGTTGCATTAATTGTTTTGGTCCAATTCTAAAATATTTTTCTCTTCTTTAATATATATAATCTATCTCACACTCTCTCAAATAATGATAGCTGTAACTCTGTCAATGTTAGTAATGTGGGTCAACTTTATTAGCCTTTTTCCTTATTCAATTGCCCAAAAGAACTTCATTCTAGTTTGCTCTCCTACAAAACTTCTTCCCCTTCATGATGGTGGTAAGTTTCTGATTAATTTTCATAAATGATGGAAAAAGAATGTGTCTCATAAACATGATATATGTATGACAAAATTTGTTGGCTGTTTTTTTTTTTTTTCAATTTTTAAATTTATTTCTGCATCTCTATGGGCGTTTAAATTCAAAACCTACACGGTTCATGTGTTATATGCTAGAACCTAGATATATAGTACTTTTGTATTCTTGTTTTATTTCATCCCTTGTATAAATCAACAACCTATTTTGTCTTCTTTCCCTCCTACTAGAATCATTTTTTCTATTTTCTATTTGGAATACAATATTCTATGTGAGTTTTGCCATACATTAGCCACTATTTATCTCTACAATACTCTCATATTCCACACTTGATAGTTTTTCATAAAATATGAAGTGTAGGATAATAAGTAGTGACTGATAGGTAGATTAATTCTATTGATCTATATTGATCACAATATTAGTTAAGTACTAACAACCTACAACTTGTCTCAGTTTCTCTATTTTTCCAATATGTTTTTCTCAGCTTATATTTTCCTGATCAATATGAAATAAATATTCTACACTCTCGACATCAATTAAATATTAACGACCTGCATGCAAGTTGAGTTTATATTAGGGTATCTTTATCTCGTTTAAGCAGACAAAAACATATGGTAGAAAGAACCCTAACTGATCATTCAATATATACTTTAGCGACAGTTACAACAATTGGCTCAATAAATGTATGGGAGCATATATAAAAAATGGAGCTCCCATATGACTGTAAATGTTAATTATAAGCAAAAGAAATGTAGCAACGTCTTTCAGGATAAATGATTCGTTATCTTCATATATATGCACATATATATACGTGTATCACGTAAAGTATATATACCTAATATATATATATGTGTGTGTGTTTGTAGACACATATACACGTACACATCGGCGTACTTGTACGTCGATCTCATTTTATAGCCAGTACTATATATGTGTGGATGCGAAGCTAGGTCAGATATTGGCAATCCTCGATGGCGATTAGCATGAAAGAGAGAAATCAGAAGCTAATTAAAGACAAACGACGTGACAGACCACGAGAATCACAGGCTAGTTGGGAGAATCGGTGGTGTGAGAAAACCGCGGTGGGTTCTCCCTACCCTCCCGACACACAGCGGTTTCTCAAAAGCAGTTTTCTTCCCCTTCTGTCTCTCTCTCTCTCGAACGCACGTAATACAGCTTGCCAGCCCACAATATATAAATATGAGGTATTAGGGTTATCTCCAAAACCGCTGTTATCTCATGTCTCTCTCTCTCTCTCTCTCTCTCTTCAAATTTGTCTGCTAATGCTTTGTTTGATAGCTATCACCATTAAAAGTAGGGGGTCCAAAATCTACAGTAAGCAACAGTACTGCTGAGAACAGCCTTTTCTTCTTCGTGGAAGAGTAGGTCTTCATTTTTGCCTTTTTAAGACAGACCTCGCTCGTGTCGTACGTGTATGTATGTAATATTTTATCGGTGACCCATGTGACAGATCGAGTACCCTTTTTCTGATCTCCTCCTCTTCTTTCTACCTCTCCTTCTTCTCCCTGCGCTAAAGTCGCTGCTGGTATTGGCCTATCCCGTACGTCTTTTGCTTGGAAGAAAGGAAAATGTGAGGCATGCCCAAAGGGACACATGCAGCTCGTCACAAGTCTTTTCCTAATCAGCACTAAAACGGGGATGGCAACCCCCACACACTTTCATCCATGAAAAGACGTGTAAAAGCTCCAATATAGCACCCCCAATAATAAGAGAAAGTTCGTAAAAATAATAATGCAACATTATAACATTGACGGTGCAATTATCACTAACTGTAGCTTCGTGGGTCTTTACTGTTCGCCCGTATTTTTTAGTAGCTATTAATTGCTGAATAATTAATTATATAATGGTAGGCTAGGTTTGACATTGAGCTAAGCTTTGTAGCAGTAAACCGCTTAGGGGAGGAAAGGTTTTGTATTAAACAATGAACTTGCCCCGTCATGACTCATTATCTGAATTCACACTTGGCCGGCCAATTACTTGTCTTGGTAAAAGCCTAAAACTGGCATACAACAAGTTGTTAATAAATGCAGAACAGGAGAACTCATTCATGTTCTTGTCATCTTAAAGAAAGTATTTTTGCTCTCTCACTCTATAAAAGATTAAAAAAATTCAAGCGATTGATCATCTCAAAGCTCTCATAAATCTGTATGCTGGTGAATACCCTTGGGCGATTAGCTAGCTAACATCGAGGCTTCATATATGAAAATTAAGTAATATAAGTTAATTTCAGTGGTACCTGGAATAATCAATTGGAAAGCTTCAACACGTATGATAAATAGCCTATTATTGTTAAAAGTCGTACTTGTCGTATNATATATATATAATTAAAACTACAAGCAACTATGAGCAAGGAGCCTTGGATAGGAATTATAGAATATCTCGCCGTTTTATTTTATGTAAGAGCTCAAAAGATTTGTAATAAGAGATGATATTCCAACCACCAAATCGTAGGATATTATGTAAAATAAATCAAATCCCACTTGAGGTAGCATAAGACGTGCAAAATTGTACGTCATGTGATTGGGCAAGAAGTCTAGTGGGAAACATTAATGCATTTTCATTTCGACCCAAGAAAATGCTTTGTTTTATATATAGAATCATAGATGTCCAAAGAAAAAGGTAATGGCCGCTTTTTCTAAAGGGTAGTACGTAGTTATTATCTTGATTATCAATTTGTCTTAGAGTACTTATAAAATTATTAGGTTAGTTTAGAACAGCTAATAATTTCATATCACTTCGCTTGGTCCCTAGCAAATTAGGTTGGGATGTCTCTTAATTTTGGATAAATCATGCCAGACTAAAATTGAACTGTTCATGATTGTTTAATACGGATGGTAAGTATGCATGGCTTCACATAAGTAAGTTGTGAAAATTGTCACATATTTCATGCACCATACACATGTTATGTGTATACTTAGTCACGTATGCTGCCTCTTGGTCATGATGCTCTTACTTGGATTTATAGTACTTTTGTTTTGCGTTTCTTTTTCATGTGATATTACTTTCTTGTGTAGTACGACATTATGTACATATTTGAAACGCCATCCAACATTTCACTTTTGACCTATATATGGTCAATATATAATTATTAGTATTGAAGGTTGATCGGAATTATGGATCGGGGCCGGGGGAGACGGCTGCCTAACACACTTTACCTCTTCCATAGTACCCTAACTTCCCAATCATTCTCGAGTCGAGAATGGAAGGCTAACTAGATGTACGTATGTGTCGACCTTCAATTGCATATATATATATCGGATTAATGTCGATCGAACACTTCAACAATTATATATATTAATTTTTTTATTTTTTCAACCTTTCAGCAGGGCCGGCTCCATGGTAAAGCCACTTAGGCCATTGCCTAAGACCCCACCTTATGTAAGGCTCTTAAAAATAAAAATTAAGTGTTTTTTTTATTTTTATTTTTAAATAAAAAAATAAAAACCATTTCATTAAATAAAATTTTAATAATTTATATAGTTTTCAATGTATGCAAGCCCCATAATACCAAATTTAATACTTAATTCAATGATTTTTTTCATAAGTAATACAATGAATTATTTATATTTTAAATAATTTTTTAAAAATCTTACTAAATAGAAGCACAAAAACTGCATTGAGACCTCATTTTAAGTTGTTATAAATGTAAATTTACAAAAGCTGTATTTAAAGATTTTAAATAAAATCTTATTTTATTAAAAATTTTGAATAGTCCATATAATAATTTCTATTTTATTATATTATAATTACAAATAACTCAATTAAATTTCATCTAAGGTCTCAATTTGTGTTGAGCCGCCCCTGCCCTTTCGGCCCATCATGGTAAATGGTACACATGAATTTAAAAACTCAAGAAACATATGGTAAATTAAAATTAAAACGGTGCTGCCGTGTTTTAATTTTCTTTTTACTATGGTGGTACTACTTCTGGGAATGTAACAGTAGCAACAAAGATCGAACACATTGTGGACAATATAAATATATATATATTTATATAGCTAGGTTCAATCCCCTTCTTCTTCTTCTTCTTCTTCTTCTTCTTCTTCTTTTTTTCTGGAGAAGTTTCACAATTCATGAATTTTCTTCTACTATTCCAGATCTCACAAGACACGCAAAACATTTTTGACCGGTGGAATTAGAGTCTGCCGAAGGCCAGCTATAATATTTCGAGGGCCAGGGGGGCCCTTTTCTCCGTCATGTGTATTGCATGATGCATGGATGATTGACCTCAATGATCTTGCCCTAATGTTGAACGCCATCGAATCACACTTGTTAATTAACTAGCATGCATACAGCATTGCTAATTTGTAGCCGAATGTGCATTATTATTTATATATAATTTCGGGCTGTATCGTGGGAACATTGTGTTATGATTTTATCTGTCTAGCTTCTAATATTTATGTGACAAATTAAAGAACGTTAATTCTTTCACGCTACAATAAAACAGATTATATATATACATTAATTCAATCACCTAATGAGCGCGATCGACCTACGTAATATTATAATTAATTATAATCAATAAAATTAACAATCTATTTCATTAGCTAAGATTCTCTCAAAGATCGTTCATATATATATGGTCTCCTCAGATCATATCGATTATGAGTAGTACCTACCACTACTTTCATTTGTTCTAAGACGTACAATCTATCCATGAGTCTCTTCCATGAAAAACTATTCCAATTGTAGCGTTTTTTGCTGGGTAGTCAGACTACAATCAAATCTCTCCGTTGTCTTTTTGAAGATTGAGAATAATGCAACTAATTACGTTGAAAATCTGGACCGAGTACTTATAGATTTTGGACTTTTAAGCATCTCAAAGATATATATATATATACGTACTTCTTGTACAATTATATATATATATATACAGGAATATTATAAGGCCGTTTCAATATTAATAGAGCTAGGATGCTTTTCATGTCAGGAAATCACTAATTTCATACAGATAACTATTTAGAAAATTACTAACTAGCTCGATCTATAAACATCATGTTATTTCTTTAGGGGTCTATCATGATTAGGATGAAGATATCATTTACAGGGTGATTTGTGTTTGACAAGACCTGCCCTAGCTACCCAAAAAAAAAAAAGTTGGGAAATATTCTGGCATCCAGTAGTACTGATTTATCTTTTTCTTATTCACTAAATTAATTTGTTGTCTCACAAAGAAAGCATCTTATAATGTCAAACTATAGTTGCCAGTCAAATGAGGTAGCTAGGGGCGCTTAATTCCAAGAACAACAAAACACGAAATATTGTTGTAGATTAATTATAGGTTAACTGATTGAGTATCCAATTTAATGCTTGCATGTTAGGCTCGCTTACAATATATGTGATATTTGAAATCCAACTTGTTTATCATTTTGTCAACCAAACTAGTTAATTTGTGGACAAAAACTTGCTTCGTGTTTACATATTATGACTATGAGTACTTTGATCAATGGCCTTTCTCATCAGCACCCATCTCATGATTTCTTGTGGCTAAGATACACTGATTAGCTGTACGCGGTCTGAAAATTTATAACTACTTGTAGTTGGGGACAATTAAATTAATTATCTGTAATTTATAGACGAGTTCAAGCTGGAGTATTAATGGATCGAGAAAGTGTAGATGGTGCATGCATATATATATGGGGCTACAAGTCTAGAACTTATTTTTCCAATTAATTCATATCTATATATATATATATACACACCAATTCAAACTAAAGATTTGAAGATATATCAAAATTAATTAAAGCCTAGCTAGCTAGATGGAAACAGACAAATCAAATATTTTTGGATCAAGGAAAATCTACTGGTCGGCTGTTCTAAATTTTTTTGAATAGCTTTTATTACAGTCTTAATTGCTTTTTATTTTTTCCTTTTTTATTTCGTGCGAATTCATGGGCTGTATATACATGAGTCTCGTGATCTGCTTACTAGCTATATATATATGAGGAAGGTGGTCACCTGATAATCATGCCTAAGAGTCAGCTCGATCTTTTTTTACTGTTCATCACGTAATTTTTCAACCCTTTACTAGATTTATTATTATTATTATTATGAGCCTATTATACCATGTAAGCTCTTTAAATAATTTTCTCCTAAATTCTGGGCCATGTCACTGAAGAACACAAAAAAAGAAAGAATTTTTTAAGGAAGCTCTGAATAAGACCAAAAAGAAAAAGAAAAAGAAAATCCATGTAGCTAGGCTGCAGTAAACTGATTGAAACTCTTTCATTTACATTATATTCTTATCCCCATTGAATATATTTAATTATTTGCTGAAGTCAATATATTTAGGTAATCTACCTGTCTAGAGAAGTTTCGCAGCACNAGTGTAGCACCGGTTCCAACTCAAACCGTATGTATATGGAGTAGTTTCCACCTCAATCATATAGCAGTCAGAAACATGCATGTGCTCTTAGTTTAGTGAATCAGGAAAAGGAAAAGAGGGAGGGAGCGGGGGATTGAAAACGTTTGAGAAAGACTATAATTAGTTGATCCACACCTTACCATTCAATATATTGCAGTCGTATGTGTATAAAGGGCGCATGCCTAACGATCGCTAGTTGATCCTGTTGCATACATTTTGCTGTGTTTCTATACATGTAGAGATGACTCTGCAGGCTTCTCATGCAGATGAATAATTTACACTCGGTTTTCTCATAATCCAAGTGATACAAAAAACGAGTCCAGGTGCGCTCATTTACTGAAACTGGGCCTCATGATGCTGCAATTATCAGCTCGGCTCGTGAAATTTAGCAGCGCTTCAATATCTTGGGCTAAGTAAGTGGGCATCTCGCGTGCTTAGCTTAGCCCAGTGGCAAATACCGCTACGGATTCGAGATACCGAAGAGTACTCGGCTTTGAGTTTTTGACGGAAGAAAATAAAAACAAAATAGAAGTTAGACAAGAGGATAAGATAAAACATAAAAATTAGAGAAATAAAAATTTGTAATTATAGAGCACTTTTAATAAAAGTAAATAAAAATAGAATTCGCATAAAAAATTTAATATTTTAATTAAGAATGCAAATCGGTCGGTCCGGTCCGGTCCAGTCTAGTGATGGATCAAATATTTTCGGTCTATCATTTTTTTCGAACCGGACTGGACCGAACACCCATAAGGACCTGTAGCTATAGATCTGGTCCATTCCGGTCAGTCCATTCAGTCTGGCCTATTTTTCTTTTTCTTTTTTTAAATCAATTAATAAAAAAAATTATTTAAAATAGTAAATTAAACTAAGTGACTTATTAATGTAAATTATGTAACAAACTCAATAAAAAAAATATTTTATATGGTCAATAATAATAAATTAGATTAAAATTATATTATTAATTTATATAATTACTATATAATTACCTAATTTATATTATATATTAGTTAATTGATAGAATATTAACAATTTTTAACAACATATTAAAATTTTTATATTGTTAATTGTACAATCATTATATAAATATATTTTTTTTTCATTCGGTCTGGTTCGGTCCGGTTCGGAGTGGAAAAACCCTAGACCGTGGACTGTATTGAAACTTTTCGGTCCTTTAAAACATGGATCGAGATTGATTGGTCTATGTCTCAGTCTGATCTAGTCCAGACCGACCGTTTATCACCCCTAATTTTAATGTTGGACTTTACTCTTTTTTAAAATAAGTGCACGACGCTTACATAATCTATAATTATATCTAACATTACTTTAAAAATTAACTTACCATAAATAGATATGGAATCTCATACACCACCTATCATTATCTGTATCATATGGGATGTCACATTTGGTTTATTGTGGTGTATAATATCATAACTTATTTTAATTGTAAATTAATGTAACGTATTTAGTCACACCAATGTATTAATTTCATTTTGGTTAAATCATTTTAAAACTTTTATATTTATCGAATAAAAGGAATGCAAATAAAATACAATAAATATTTCATTTTGAGATCAAAGTATCAAACCAATCGCCTCACTACCATCAATATATGTTGTTAAACTTCTATCAAATATACCGACGGAATTGAAAGACAATCTTTTCTTAATAAAAACAATCTGGAAGGGATATTTTCCTCCACAGAATTGGGCCTCTGTCGGTAGAAGTATGGGCCTCAAGCCGGCCACATCTAGTCCGGCTTGATATCATGAAGAAAAGGCCCTGGCCCAAGTAACTCACAAGAGCCATGCCAGGCATAGAATGCGAGCAGGGAATTCCCGCAGAAAATATTATTGTCGACAAGAGATTGCACATTAAATGCTACAGTGTAGCAGACTGAGCAGACAATACCCTAACAAGGAAAACATAAAAGGGCGGGATTTTTTTTTTTTTTGGTATTTTTTTACGTGTATTTTTTTAATACATTTAAATAATTTTTAAAAAATAAAAAAATCTTAATATTATTAAAAAATACATACTTAATCATTAAGTAAATAATAATAATAATAATAAAAAAACTCACAACAATAAAAACTAGCAGTAAAAACAAAAGTTAGAGTAACATTTTCCAACGTAAAAAGTAAAATATTAGTTATTCTAAACTTACTCACTATTATTGTTTTCTTTTTTCCAACGCTGGATATCTTCTAACTTTAGGATTAGAGGTGTCACAAGCGCACCCGACCATCGTATTCTTCTCTTTTACAGGCATTTAGAGTTATTCGAGACTATTAGTTACAAAACAAGCTTTAATACAATCTCTATGAATTTAACAAATCTTTCGTTATGATGAAATTGATAAGGGTAAAAAGGGTTGGTCCAACGGGGATCCCTTCCTGTCCAGCCACATTGCGTGGTGCATATACATCATTCTCTTTTTCACGAATAATTCTTATTTGATAATAAAACATTCATTTGTCCATTTAACATGCCTAGAAAAAGAAAGATTTCAAAGTTAAATAAAAACTATCATGTCAATTATTTTTTAAAGAGTAGTTTTACATGTATTTATAATTTTATGCATAATATTATACTATTAAATAAAATATTTATTTTATTAGTTTTTAAATCAATTTTTAAAATTCTTATAATCTTCCATCTATCAATATTGAGATATTATAAACATGTATTATTACATAAATAAAAAGAAAAACACTATAGACACAAAAAAGATCCCACAAACTGACCAGTGTGCCATGCCAGTTATTTTCTTTTCATTTTACTTCCCCCGCCCCCATTCCCCACCCTTTTAGCCCAGTCGAGATTGAGAGAGAGAGGGAGAGAGATCATACCTGCCAGTGAAGGGCGGTAGCAGTGATGACAGTGTTCCGATAGGGTGAAGAGCAATGTCGACGAGGAGCGAGGAAGGTGAGGGGTGCTAGGGAGAGAGAGGGGAAGATGATTAGGTTGCGGTGCAAGGTGACGTCAACAAGGGGCGAGGAACGTTCGGCCGCGACATGGGGTTGCGGCTACAACGTCAGTAAAGGGTTGTGAGAGAGAGAGAGAGAGAGAGAGAGAAAGAGAAGATAAAAGATGTGGTAGACTAACAATATACCACATCAATTTATAAAATTCTTTTTGTGTAATCCATTTTTATCATTTTACATATCTTCAAAAAGGATAATGATAAGGTTACTATATTTCTACTACACATTTATCACTTTTTTAATATTTTACTTAATAATTAAGAATGTTTAAAAAATTTTAAAAAATAATAAAAAATTAAAAAATTTTAAATATACTATAAATAATAAATGGATAGTAAGAGTCTAGTCACTAAAAAATAAGAAAAGAGATTGGCCCGTTTGCATGTGAAAAGACAAGAGGAATGATACTGTAACAACTCATCTATAATTTATCTACTATTTTATGATAAAATATAATTTTTAAAATTTTAAATACATCAAATCAAAATTAAATTTAAAATCAAAATCAAAAATCAAAAAATTATTATTTTATTTAATAGTAATTTAAGCATAGTAAATTAGTCGGTAGGTTATAAGTTGGATAGTGAGTAGTATTGAGAAGTGTTGTAAATAATTGTGAGTAGAGATTTGAGTGAGTTTGTGGGTCCCATTGAGAATGTTTTGAGTTGTTTGAATGTATGAAGCATGTTGAGTTGTTGACTTTTGGATAGGTAGTTGAAAAATGTATGGATCCTATAAATATTATAGTGATTTTATAATAATAATAAATATTATAGTAATTTTATTATAGTGATTTTATAATAATGATAAAGATTATAATGATTTTATTTTATTTTTGTATTATAATAGTGATAAATATTATAGTGATTTTATTTTTAAAATTTCCTCACTCACTCACTCACTCATTCTCTCTCTCTCTAGCCTGATTCTCCCATGCCCGAAATGGGTATCCGCTGGCTTGGTTGCCGCCCGACCTCATCACCACCACCGACGACTTCCTCTTACGTTGACGACTCCCCCAACCACCACCGATTTCCCTTACGCACGGCTCTCTCTCTTTCTCTCTCTCCTGCAATAACCTAACTGAAATGGGTGTGGTCCAATTTTCTCCATTTGCGCCGCCGTACACGGCCACCCAGCCTCACCGCCACCATTGGTAACTTGTTAGACCCCTACGTAAGGCGGCCTCTAAAACCATGGCACATGTCCTAGCCATGTCCGGGACATGTCCCTTGATCATGCCACGAGCATGCCTTGGCCCGTGTCTTGTCACACACGGGGCGCCCAGCATGCCCATGGACCGGCCACATGCATGCCTTGGCCCGTGCCTTGACACGCACGGGGCGCCCAGCATGCAGGCCATGCGCACGCACATGCGCGCGCTACGCCTCGGACGTAGCGAGGTTAGTGGCCATGCGTAGGCATGCGCACGCCCATGCGCATGCCAGCACATCGCGTGGCCCTGCGCACGCACGCGGCCCACACGGCCCAGCGCACGCACACAGGCCGCGTGGCCCTGCGCCCCCATGCCATCAGCATGGCCCTGCGCCCCCATGCCACCCGCGTGGCCCTGCGCTCCCATGCCATCCGCATAGCCCTGCGCCCCCATGCCACCCGCGTGGCCCTGCGCCCCCATGCCGCCCGCATGGCCCTGCGCCCCCATCCTGGCCGCATGCCCATGCGCACGCCCAGCCAGCGCACGCCCATGCGTGCGCCCATGCAGCCGGCCATGCCCACACCCGCGTGGCCCTCCTACCGCACATCAGCGAGGTTAGTGGCGTGCCTTCCAGGCATGTCATCCAGCGCACGGGCCCAGCCCGTGCCATGCAGAGCAGGCCAGTGGCACGCCCACTAGGCGTGCCATCCAGCGCACGGCTCCAGCCTGTGCCATGCAGAGCAGGTCAGTGGCATGCCCACCAGGCATGCCATCCTGCGCATGGCTCCAGCCCATGCCTTGCAGCCAGCTCACATGGCTAGCCACCAGCAGGCCGAACATGGCTCCATGCCATGCCCACCAGCCGGCCCATGCATGGCACCATGCCATGCACCACAGCTAGCCATGCCGAGCCACCTAGCCATGGACCAGACCGTGGACCACCATGCACCCACCTAGCCGACCCATGGCTCATGCATGCCACGGCCATGTGGCCCATGCCTCTATCTTATTTGCTTTATTTATTTTATTTATTTATTTCTTTTATTGCAAAGGGACCTATTGGGGGTTTCCAAGTTGTAACCTTATAAATAGGACCCTTAGTCATTTCTTAGACATCTTTTGGCAAATTGAGTGAGTGAGGACTTGTTGAGAGATCATTATTCGGTGCTAGACACTTGGGCTCTTTGGGTGCAATTCATTGAATCCCATAGAGAGGATTACTCCATGCAATTCATTGAATTGGAGTAATCCATTTATCTTGTTGATCAACTTGGTGCAATTCATTGAATCCAAGTTGATTATCTTTATCTTTTGTTCTTGATCAATATATGAGGTTTATTTCTATCTTGGTGCACTTTGTGATTCATTGTTGAATTGTTATTTGATTGGCCGAGTACTCCATTGTTCTTGGTGTTCATATTGTGTTCTTGAGTTCATCACCCATTCGGCCACTCCAATCCATTCCATACACATTTTCGGCCACCCAAGTTGTTTGTCAACTTTCCATAAGTGAACCACATCATTCCACCTAGCCCTAGCCGAATTCACCTTCCTTATCCACACTAGTGTATTTCGGCCAACACTTGCCTTGTAGGGCTTGACTTGGTCGACCACTACATCTTACCATACTAGGGTTTCCATACTTGGAACCCTAGTTGACTCCTTCCACATACTTGGCCGGCCACATCACCACCCACAATCAAATTCCTAATTTTTAGGAAACCTTTCTAAAAACACTCACTACCCTATTCGGCCAAGCCCTAGCCGCCCCCTCCTAAACCCTAAATCATCTTCCATCCTTAACCCTAGCCCTAATCACCTAGGTGGCGCCATCATGCACCTAGCCCTTGCCGTGCACCCATGCATCCCATGCAAGCCTAGCCATTCCAAACACTTAGCCATTTTCCGCCTTCCATCCACTCCATACTAGCCTAAACACCTAACCTCACCATACCCAAATTGCCATCCTAGCCATCTTTGATCGTGAACCAAGCAAGAGAGGAACTAGAATTCGGTCAATCAAAGGAGGACATAGCCGAGGAGGACATAGTGTTTAGGGACTTGACCGGGGTCCCTAACATAACTCCCCCTCACGCCGGCGACCAAGCCAGTCACTATCGATCTCCCCCACTTGCAGCTATCTCTTTCTCTTACAGTAACCCAATCGAAACGGATTTAGGTTGTTTCTGTTCACTTGGGCCACCGTATGCAGCCACCCAGATAATTGCACCTCCACCACCTCACACTAGCGATCACCCCTTACAGACCCAACCATCACAAACCTCCCTCTCCTTTTTTCTCTCTGTCGTATGTTGACATGATCTCAATTGAGATGGGTGAAACATTATATTGAGAGTGCAAACAGTATCTATGTTGTGTAAAGAGATAAATACTGAAATATGTTTGAAAATACTTTAATATTGTTTGACATGTAAAGTGTTCTCATCCGTCCTAAAAGTATTGGAAAGTGTTGAGATACATTCGTTTACCAAACACAGCAAATTCTCATAACCGAAAGCCGACAGCCACTACTTAATCATAAAACGTTGTCCATCATAGGACCACGTGTCCTTCAAAAAGCTCATCGCAAAAGGTATAATTATTTCAATGGAAAGCCTGCGCCCAACCGCCAAGTGGCTTGCTTGCGGCCGTGGGTGCGGTCCAAGGTCTGAGGCAAGGCGACGACTCCGGCTTCAAGTACGCCATGTGCGTGCGCAGCTTTAGAGGCAAAAAGAGCAACTGGCAAGCCAAGACGCAGCCTGCCTGGTGGCCCTTCTTTGGCAGGTAATACGTGGAATAGTCTGGTACATAGCATCCTTCCCATCCTCCAATCCAAGACCCTGCCGAGACCGAATCAGCACTCAGCAGCACCACACCGACTTGGGGGGCTTAAATTAAATTAAATTGGAAAATAATAGCCATGCCTATTCAGACCATTATTCATATTTGTAACCCTACTCTTTACCTCAATTCCTCCCTTGTCCCCACTCCCATTTCAAAGCTCTACGGTACTCCGCCTCCACCTCCACTTCCCCGGTGTCCTTCTCGCTTTCGAACTTGCTTCTCTGCTCTCTCAGGTCTGATTCGAAAATCTCTCTATGCTTGGATTGTTTGCGCCGATTCGCTTCTTTGGCTATCGACTCAGTTCTTGTTAGCGCCGATTATTTGATGCTTGCAATGTGTTTGTGATTGAGGAAGTTACCGTTTTGGCTTGTTATATGCGTGACGATGCTTGTGCTAAGATTTTCCTGAAGGTTGAGCAAAGATTTTTCTTTTAATATCATTTATTTATTTGATTACGTTGTTTGGATTTATATTTGATGTCGGTGGTTCTGGATTTCATTAAGTTCGTGGTTGCTGGTAGTAATTGATAATTATCAATGCTTTGTTCAAACCGATTAGTTTATCCAACTATGATATGATCCCCGCGAATAACCTCGATTCCCTTCCTTGTTTAGCTTGATTCTGTCTTGATTTTAACGTTTCCTGGATTGCTAGGCTCAGTCTTGATCTTGTTTCCATGCTGATATAGTTTAGCTTCTATAAATTCCCTGTAGATGCCGTATGTCAAATCATCCTGAAGATTATTTTTCACTCGATTGCTATGAGCAAGTTGTGGAGGCAAGACCCCCTCGAAGTGCTCGACCCGCCCCCTGTTTTTTTTAAGCTTGATAAGATCAAAATATTTATCTATTTTTACTTTTTACATCGTTAATCTCGATGTTATTGTTATTGTTTTATTTGTCCTCCTTTTTCTTTGTGGTTTCTACCTCAACGTGGTCAAATTGCGAACGTTTTTGGAGATTATTTGGTATATGCTTTTTTATTAGAACCTTTCTAGGGATTATTCTGGCATATATACTTTTGATTCCAACGGAACATTCCAAACTCGTTCCGTTGGAATCTTATATGGATCACTTGTTGCGTTTGCTTTAGGGGCATCACATGGATAGCTTTTGTTAGCTTTATCACATACTGAAGCATTGATTCCAATGTTGCCATTGTAACTTTTGCCATTGCTTTTGATCTCTAT
Organism: Pterocarya stenoptera; assembly: GCA_003123785.1. Lineage (NCBI taxonomy): Eukaryota > Viridiplantae > Streptophyta > Magnoliopsida > Fagales > Juglandaceae > Pterocarya > Pterocarya stenoptera. Next base: position 120,437 of record QEOT01000226.1, read on the forward strand.
TCTCGCCTTTGTTAAAACATTGTGTTATGTAGTACTTGAGCACGTGTCTATGAACAATATTCTTGATTAGCTTCTTCAGGACAAACCTAGTAGGCACAAATTTGTCACATGGTTATCACCTTCAGTGGAGGCCATATTTTTTTTATGCATTTTTTTAAAGGGGATGATCTTATGATTTTATGTTCGTTGTTTTCTTTTATGACCACAGACATGGATTCCACTGGCGGTCAAAGTCTGTACCCATTGCATCGTTGCAAGACTCTTCACCTGGTTTGTGGAAAATTTTCCATTCTGTTCATTATTATTAGTGGAGAAGATTTATGGTTGTACGCTTGACGCCTGTATGCATTTTTTTGGAGATTATTTATTGTCTTCTTTGTACTTTAAAAAGCATATTAGTCTAATCAAGCCATGTCTACAGGTAAGGCATGCCCAAGGGATTCACAATGTGGAAGGGGAGAAAAACCATGAAGCATACTTATCTTACGATTTTTTTGATGCACAACTAACTCCTCTTGGCTGGAAGCAGGTAGTTACTGATTAATTATGTTCTAATTGTTAGTTCATTGCATCTATGTTGTCGATGAAGTATTCTGCTATGGAAACTTTTATATAACTAACTTTTAGGTAGAAAGCCATGGTCATCTTGTATTAACTTTACGTGCAACGGTCAAATAAAATAAGAATTACTCTGATAGGAAACTGGATAACACTTGTAAGTTTTGTTGCACATAGGTTTGATTTCTAAACTTTCTTGTCCTGCTTATATCTTGTATATATTCTCCCATATAATAATAAAAGTGATTTCATGGAATGATTTCGTGGTGCCATGACAGGTTCATAATCTGCGCAAGCATGTTCAAGCATGTGGGATTTCCAAAAGCATCGACCTAGTCATTGTTTCCCCATTGTTAAGGTAAAAGTCACTGCAATTTTGTTGCCTCCTATTTTTGGATTTTTTTTTTTTATCTTCTCCTATCTGCTTAATGCCGTGCAAATGGTTCAGACCACCTCCACTAAGCTCACCACTGGATTCTGACGCAATGTATAATCATTATTATTACCGCTAGAATCAAGTGATGAAGAATTAGTGCGGTTTCAGTGATCAGCTTCTCTAGGGTTATTTGTTTATGAGAGCCGTTTAACCTGCCGTTATTAGGTCCAGGTTGTGCTAAAAAAAGAAATCAGGGTCATTCTAGCACCAGTAGGCAGATTCTAAGAAATATTTTCAAGTAAAAACCCATTGCCTCGGGTTCATGACTCAAACCCCTGAGATATATACATATGTAACATATCTTGTTGTACATTTCCAGCCCTATGGCTAATCAAATTTCTATGTGATGTGTAAACCATTAAGATGCTTGTCTGGCTTCTAACTTGAATACTATGTATTTAAAAGTTCTGCCAACAGGCATATATCCCCCCAATCTGAAACTAAAAGTATTTATTTAGTGTACAAGCATGTATCCATCTCCAAGGTCTTTTAGGTATTCATGCTTCATAACTTTTAAGACGCACGAAGAAATGATATGTAAAAAGCCAAGGTTATTTATTATTTTTAATCATTTTCTGAATCTCTATTCCCTGAGGGGCTTTTGGTTTAGATGACTTGGCATGTTCCTCACCAAACAAATTGGGTCTACATGTTTAAATTGCTTTAATTCTTAATTATAATTCATGCGTAACAATGGTTCACTGCAGGACCATGCAAACAGCAGTTGGAGTCTTTGGTGGTGAAGCATACACAGATGGGGTAAATGTACCTCCTCTAATGGTTGCAAATACAGGGAACAGTGGCCATCCTGCAATTTCAAGTCTAAATTGCCCACCGTTTGTAGCCGTAGAGCTTTGCCGTGAACATTGGGTATGCACATTACATATAATGGATATTGTAGGGCCCTTTTCTGCATGTATATTGGCATGAATGTATAGAAAGTTATCGCATTTGTAATATACATCTTAGTACTTATCCAATTATTAACAAGAAGTGAATCAAAATTGTGGCAAATGATAGTCCCTCCCCTTTTTTCCCATTAATTGGTTATTAGTTGTCATCTCAATTTGTACTTGCGTGTGTTTTCTTTTCACTACAGGGAGTTCATCCATGTGATAAGAGGCGAAGCATTAGGGAATATCGCCCACTTTTTCCTGCGATTGATTTTTCACTGGTAAGTAAATTACCAGAATTGGGGCTTTATAATGCCTGCCGGTGGCTTTGACGGTTTCCAAATGCTATTGACTTGTTTACCTGGTCTTCAATTCAATCATGTTTATTATTTATTCATGTTGTAATTCTTGTTCAGGTGGAAAATGATGATGACATTTTATGGAAGCCTGACATTAGAGAGACGAATGAGGAAGTTGCTGTTAGAGGACAGAAGTTTTTGAAATGGTAACTGCCTTTTTCTTCCGTTTCCCAGAAAATTGAAGTTCTGTTAACCAAAGTAACAATCAACAAGCAATGCTTGTTGAGATTTTGTATGGCCAAAAAAGTTCCAAACTTTGGAATTGCCCGTCTTATAAAACTAAAGAAGCACTAATTTGTTCTCATGCACCTTACAAATTACTTTATCGTGTTTGAAATCAGCCATGGGTTTTCAAACATGCTCTACCTTTCACAAAATTGGTTTATTAAAATGAATATTCTGTTTTTTCTTATTAGCTGGCATGGTCGTCCCATGTCAATGGGATCTTGATCTTTCATGGATCCAAGCTCACCTTCTTTTAAAAGGAAAAAAAAAAAAATGCGTTTGTGTTCTGCAATGAGTCCCAATACGTGATACATGCACATTAGTGTGTTACATACATATGAAGTCACTTGTGTAATATATTATCTTTCATTTTTTTGCACTTAACATATGCTAGTGTTTTACTTATCAAAAAAAAAAAATATGCTAGTGTTTTCAGATGTATGGATCAATATTTGGGATGATTCCCTTACAATGGCAAATAAACGCTTAGTTATTGCTTACGAGATCAATTTTTCCACATGGTTCTTGTATATCCTTTCCACCTTTTATCCTGGTTGAGTGGGATTTCTGTAGACATTTTGATCGCTTTTGCTATCATCTGGTTGCAAGTATGGCCATGAACATACCCCAAAATTATTTCTTTTCTTTTCATTGTTTCTCAATTGGCCCAGGTTGTGGACACGTGAAGAGAAGGAGATTGCAATTGTCACCCACAGTGGATTCTTGTTTCATACCCTAAGCTCTTTTGGAAATGATTGTCATCCAACTGTTAAGAGGGAAATATGCGCACAGTAAGTACAGCATTCACACATGCACATTCATATATAAAACATTTTAGTAGACACATAATCGGGTTCTCGGTTAAAAATATAACACACTACGTTCTTGCGAGCGATCAGAAGTTGTTGCCTTCTGCTGAATCTGCAATATAGTCATGTATCCCCCCCTCCCCCGCCTTTCGTTCATGAAAAATCTGTGCTTATTCACTTGACAGCATTTACATCAATTCATTTTGCATTTTTTATTACATTGCAGAATTAGAGATGCTTTCCTTCTAACATTTTCTTGCTAATCTTTTGAGTTAAAAAAAAAAAAAAATCTAAAATTTCGAGTCATTTCTTGAGTATGAGGAACTTCTATTTATCTATTTGTTCACTTACTTAAATTTCTTGGTTAGATTCTCTATTCTGATGAGACATCCTCATGGCAGGCATTCTTGTCCCTTCAGTAGTATGGTTTTACTTGTATGACTTGGATTGTGAATTCTATGATCATTCAAAGTGGATAATATTTTCTAGAGCAATGATTTTCCCCTAGTTATCGAGATAGGATTTAGGTGATATCATGTTCATACTTGATGTCTCTCAGTCTCTCACAGGGGTTACTTTGACCTTCGAACTCCCTCCTCACTTGATGGTTATAAAGATTTTTTTACTAGTACAAACCTAGTACCGTGACTAATTACATAAAAAATACAATGTTATTGTGCAGTTTTGCCAATTGTGAGCTCCGTTCAATGGTCTTCATAGATAGGAGGTGAGCATATTCATTATCAAAATGTAGCATCCACATTCTAGCTTTGTCATCTTCTGACTCTTTGTTTCTGCAGTATGATGGGGTCAGCTTCCTCGACGACTAACTATCCTGGAAAAATACCTAATGGACTTGATCTTCCCAGTGATGTTGCCACTGAGAAGCTTCCAGAGGAAGGACTTGCAAACTAACTAAGCGTATAAGAACAATGACCAAGATGGAATAGACACAATACATGTGATATATGATTCAAGTGTTTGTTGAGGCACTTTCATAGTTAAATATATTTCTACAGAAGACAAGGTATCCATTTTTAGCAAGTTCTATGGCTCTGTTGGATGATTTCATGATTATTTTTTCTTGGAATAGGTAGATCTAAAGCCTATACCATAGTTGTCATGCCGATTCTTTTTCAGATGAAGATGTGAACACATTGGGTTTATTATACTTTATTTAGCTTTCTATGGGGGCCATGGAAGATTGCTGTTTTTTACTTCGGAACATGAACATACAGTGAGGTTTCTGTTTCAATATCATTTACTTGTTATGTAGTCTTTTGTCATTAAACATTGAGCCTCTCCCTCCCTCGCTGATTTTTTGTTTTTTCAAAGTGACGCTGTTCTTCCTTGGTTTCCACTTGTATGGATGGCATGTTATGTCGTGTTTGGGCAAGCAACATACAAGGCCCGTTAGGACACTTAGAATATTTCAGAATAGTGATATGATTTATAAATAGTAATGAAATGTTTTGAGTTAAAATATTTTATTGGATTTTGAGAAATCAGAGAAAAAAATTGAATAAAAATATTATAAAGTTAAAAAATTGTTTGAATATCATTTTTTAATATAATTGTTGTTTTGAAATTTGAAAAAGCTGGATAATTTTTGTGTTTTGATTGGGAGTTTAACAATTGAAATTGAAAATGATTTTGTATTTAAGTGTTGTTTGGATATTGAGATGAGATAAAACTACATCCAAATGGGGTCTTAGGCCTTGTATTGATTTAGAAAGCATCTCCACTCATCCTATCTCATTTCATATAATAATTATAAGTTTTCTAAATTTTCAAATAAATATAATAAACAATTCAATTTTTTTTTCAAATTTAGGAACAAAAATAATATTAAAAAGTAATATTATAACAATATTTTATTCAATTTTCAACTTTTATTTCATTTTATCGCATCTCATATCAACTCAGATCAACTTAATGACGAAAATATAAAGGATGCAGACAAGGTGTTTGAGAAAATGCCTCTTTGAGTATTTTACTCTAAAAGAATTTTCGTGTATTAGTTTTCTTCTCTAACACAACAAGGACCCTTTAGCCCTATTTATACAAATTGTCTCAAAGCATTTGAAATTTCATTTACAGAAATTTCATTTGGAATTTACAAACAAACTTTGGACCACTAGAACAAATTCTGTATAGGGCCCCGCTGCCCACCCCTGCATAGGCAGGTAGGTTACGTAGTAAGTCTCACATTACTTAAGTGTGATTATTGTATTGCATTGACCTCCTCTATAAAAGTTGGCCTAAGATGCCAAGACAATCCAAAATATAACTCTAATGAATTCAAGTCTTTTTTTGTATTTATAAATTTTAATTATATTATAATTTGGGTCCAAAAATAATTTTTTAGATCCAATGGGTTGACCTAGGCAGGGGCGGTGTGGATGACATTTTTCCCCTCGCCATCCCTCGTATGGTATAGGAAAGGGTCCCCCCCACACTATGCGGGTAGCATCCCTAGAATCTGTTATTTCAAAATCAGTCCAGATCTTCTAGACTATATGCGAGTTGTTCCTTCTTATTCTTCTGATCTGATATTGCAGCAGCTAGTGCCTTAACAATCCCCCACAGTTCAAGCACCACAAGACATATTGGCTTGATTGTAGTTGAATAAATCGAGTTGAAGTTACAGGCTTGATGAAGATATTTGCAAGTTGATCCTTACTAGAGACAAATGAAACTTGAAGAGATTTAGGATAGGTTTGGAAGCTAAGATTTTTCAAAAATTTTCATCTTATCTCAACTCATCATTACACATTTTTCAAATCTCCATATAAAATATAATAAATAATTTAACTTTTTCAAATCTCAATACACATTTTTCAAATCTCAATTCAACTTTTTCAAATTTTAAAACTAAAAAATAATATTTTAAACTCTAAAACAAAACACAAAATTCTCATCTCATCCCCCAAACCTATCCTTAGCTGCTACACGATCTCTAACAAAATGATAATCTAACTCAACATGCTTAGTACGGAAATGCAAAATAGGATTGACTATTAAGTAAGTAGCACCTAAATTGTCACACTACAAAGTTGGTAGATTTCTAAGAAAGATGCATAGTTCTTTTAAGAGAGATTACAGCCAAAGAAGTTCACAAGCAATGTTAGCTACTGCCTTGTATTCGGCTTAAATAGAAGACCAAGTAATTGTAAGTTGTTTTTTAGAACCCCAAGAGATAAGATGAGAGCCAAAATAAATATAAAATCTTCCAGTGGACTTACGATCACCCAGGCAACCGGCCTAATCAGTATCAGATAAAGCATATAATGTTAATGAGGAAGGGGAATGAAAACTTAAACCAAAATTCTGTGTAAAATTTCGATAACGAATGATCATTTTTACAACTTGCCAATGGGGAAGCCATGGATAATGCATGAATTGACATACTTTGTTAACAACAAATGAAATGTCTGGTCGAGTAAATACCAAGTATTGAAGACTGCCAATTACACTACGGTAGAGTTTAGGGTCGTCAAAAGATGGACCTTCGAGTGTAGTGACTTTAATAGTGGAGGACATAGGTGTCGAGGCAGATTTGGATTTATGCATATTAGTGCGAATTAACAAATCTGAGATGTACTTAGAATGAGAAAGAAATAAACCAGGGGAATTTTGAGTGACTTCAATACCCAAAAAGTAGTGTAAAGGACCAAGATCCTTGATAGAAAAAGACTTCTCAAGTGCAGTGATGAAATCTAAAAAGAGCAATTGATTTGAACCAGTAACTACAATATCATCAACATACAGTAGAACATAGAAACAATTAGAAGCATTTCACAGAATAAATAATGACAAATCAGATTTTGAACTATGAAAACCTAGAGAAATTAATCTATCAATCAGTTTAGAAAACCATGCCCAAGAGGCTTGTTTCAAACTGTAGATAGATTTTTTTAACTTATAAATGTGAAATGGAAGATCAGGGTTTACGTACCCGAGTGGCTGCTGCATATAAACATCTTCTTTAAGGTCGGAGTGTAAGAAAGTGTTCTGGATGTCCAATTGATGCAACGACCATTTGGAAGCAATTGCAAGACAAAGAATAAGACAGATGGTTACGAGTTTGACTACAAGACTGAAGGTCTCTGTCTAGTTAATGCCAAGTTGCTGATGGAAGCCCTTGGCCATAACGCGAGCCTTGCGTCACTCAAGGGTTCCATCAGCCCTACGCTTGGTCTTTAACTCATTTGGAACCAAGTATGTTCAGATTTGAAGAAGAAGGAACGAGAACCTAGGTGTGATTTTGAAGTAAGGTTTAGAACTTGGCAACCATTGCCGCTCATCACTAGGAGTACTTAGAAGCCTCTGTATAAGAGGAAGTTTCATTGGGTATAGGACTTGAAAAAGTGATAAGGGAAAGAGAAAGCTAGGGAGGTGGCCACGGTATGGAACCATCAGATCTGTGGAGGGGGCGGTGAACATTGGATTTCGATTTGGTGACCATGGGGTGAATGTTGGTTGATGGGGGAGCAGAGGAAGGCAGTGTTGAGTTAAAGTCAAAGGAGGAAATACGATGTGGAAGGGATTCGGGTGAAGGAGGTTGTGAGAATGTAGAAGAAGACGGTGCCGAGTAGGAGTCAGGGGAGGAAGTAGAATGTGAGAAGGATTTGGGTGAAGGATATTGTGGGATCAAGATGGAGTTATGAGTAGAAGAGGTTGGAGGCAGAGAGGATTTGAGAGAGTTAAGGTTTGGAGTCGACGGGAAATAGGAGAAAGGTAAATGAGGTGGTCTAGGTGATGGGTTTAGGGTATTTAGGATAGATAGGTCCGGAAGATTGTGAGAAACTGGACTAGACGTGGGGACACATGAAGAGAAGGGTCCGGGAAGAGAATGGGTAGGCAAAGAAGATGGAATGGGCTGAGAGGCAAAAGGAAATTCAGTTTTTACAAATTTAACATCCCTAGAAACATATGTGCTGCCAGTGGGTAAGTGCAAATATAAGTAGCCTTTGTGATCTGGGCTATAGCCCATAAAGACACAATGTTTTGATCGGAAGTCAATTTTGTGACGATTAAAAGGCCTTAGATTGGGCCAAAAGGCCGTGTCGCAAGTTCGTAAGAACTTGTAATCTGGTGGATGGTTGAATAAGGTTTGAAAAGAAAAGAAATTTTGAAGAATTGGTGTGGGTATGCGGTTAATGAGAAACACTGTGGTTTGAAAGGTTTCAACCTAGTATTTGTGAGGAACGGAAGCATGGGTTAAAAGAGACAATCTGGTCTCAATGATATGACGATGACATCTTTCGTCACTACCATTTTGAGCATGGGAGTATGGACAAGTAACATGATGAGTAATACCAAGAGATTCAAATAAGGAGTGAAGTGGAGGAAATTCTCCACCCTAATTCGATTGCATAGAAATGACATTAGTAGAGAATGTGTTACTAACATAATGCAAGGAAGCCAAGAAAATAGAAGTAGCATTAGACTTAGATTGTATAGGAAACATCAAAATGTATTTAAAAAAATCATCCACTATAGAAAAATAAAACCGACATCCTAAAGAGGACAATACAGACGCTGGTCCCCATACATCAAGAAAAAGAATTTGAAATGGTTTATGAGATCTAGATGGGGAAGATGGGTGTGGGAGGGCATGAGATTTGGCTTGTGAACAAGCAGGACAAGATGACAGTGCCATTTTACTAGTAACAGGAAGTTTAAATCGACTAATTGTAAGTGAGGTGACTCGTGAGGAGGGATGTCCAGGACGGATATGCCAGATTTGTGGGGTGGTCCTTTCACCAAGGAATGCTTGAGAAGCAGTAAAATTGCGAGAATTGGAGGCTTCCAAAGTAGTTGAAGTCCTTGGAAGAACATATAGACCATATTTAACATGTCCCAGAAGAAGTGCCTCTTAAGTGCATAAATCTTTCACAAGAAAAAAAGAGGAGCGAAATTCAAAATACACTAAATTATCTAAGCAAAATTGACGCATAGAGAGTAAGTTCTTAATAGTTGAAGGGACATGGAGAATTTTATGGAGAAGATATTTGCCAGATGAAGTGTTGAGATGACTTGAATCAGTATTTTGTATGGGAAGAGTGGATCCATCTCTAATGCTAACTTGATTAGTGCCACAATATGGTGTAGAATCCAAACTGAGGTTTGAGAAATCTGAGGTAAAGTAGCTGGTGGCTGTTGTGTCGGGAACCATAGATTTGGTGAAGAAATAACAAGGGGCAGAGCAGTGAAGTTGGTTGTGAGTTAGGGGCAGGAGCTTGATAAGATTGGTTGAAGCAATGGTAACATGAGAAAGCAATGTGACCTGGTTTTTTACAGACTTGTCATAAGGGTCGTGTGTCTGGCCAATTGGAAAAAAAATTGGAAGATTTCCCTCCATGCCCATGACCAATCCTTCCACCTCGCTGGGTTGAGTGGTGTCATTTGTTTGAATAACCTAGAGCTGATGGTGCTCTAAGGTTGGTTGCATGAGCTACGAGGCTAGTACCTAAAAGTAATGACTGGGTTTGATGAGTTAAGCGTGATTCATGATTAAGCAAATAATTGTAAAATCTGATGAGAGCAAAAAGGATCTAGGCATGTGGTAATATCAATGAAAATAGACTCATAATTTGAGCCAAGGCCAGCCAACAAATAAATGGAAAATTGGGAAGAAGATAGAGGATGTCCAGCAACTCCAATAGACATTGCTAGAAAGGTTACTGTCAGGACCCCACAGATAGTGGTCCATGGCCGAGCTGCCCATGTCCTGGTCATGACACTGACACACTAGGACAGGCCATTGACATGGCCACTGACACACCTGGACAGCCTCACAGCCAACCCACATGTATGTCATGGCCCATGCCCTTACATGTACGAGGCACCCAGCAAGGCTGTTGGTCGTGCACAGCCCAGCAAGCAGGGCCCTTGCATGGGCCATGCTAGCCATGCACAGCGGGCAGCACCAGTAGGCAACCATGTCAGCCACATGCGCAGGACAATGCCCATGGCCCATGCCATGGGCTAGCCTGAGCCAACCAAGGGCCATTGCATGTCACAGGTCACATTGGCCATGCAAGACCATATCACTTTATTATCTTTATTATTTTAATTAATTATATTTCAATAGACCTATTGGGGGTTTCTACTTTGTAATTTCTATAAATAGGACCCTTAAACATTTAGTTTACATCTTTTGATAAATTTCCTAAGTGGGTGGATTATTGTTCTTGAGATCATTTTTCGGTGCTCAGCACTTGGGCTACTTAGGTGAAATTTGTGAATCCCTAGCAAAGGATCATCACTTAAAAATTCGTGAATAGGTTTGATTCAATCTATCTTGTTTCTTTGCAACTTTGTGAAATTCGTGAATTAAAGTTGTTTTGTTATCTTTGTATTCATTCATTGTTCTTGAGTGTTCATACTTTTCCATCTTGTTCATCCATATATTTCCTTGCATCCACTCAATCTTTCCAACACCATATCTTGACCACCACAAGTGTTTGCCTTACTTTCCATATTCGGCCACCTCCCATAATTACCCTTCATCCAATCCTCTATTGCTAGGTGAAATCTCCTTGTCTCCATTTTTCCATAATTGCCTCTTATCATAACTAGCTCCCCATCAATCCACATTGATCTAGCCGAAACCTTAAGCCTCCATCTTGCCAATCTCCTAATTCCCATATTTGCCACTTACTAAGATTAGCCTTCTTCACCTTCCATAAACCCTAGCCAACCCTCAAGAGACCCATTTGATAACTTTCTTAATTTTAAGAAAGTTGACTTCTCCAAATCACATTCATTGATTCTAGGAGCTTCCCTAGAATCACTCAATCCCTCAAATCTCTCCATTCCTATAATCATTTAAGTCAACCAAAAACTTTTATCCTCTTGCCATATCCAAATCCCATCTTCCATATCCAATCCATCAAATCTCTCATTCCCAAGAATCACTCCATCTCTAAAATCTCTTAATTCCTTCAATTCATCTAGTCAACCAAGACCTTCTTCCAATTGCCAACACCAAACCCTCCCGTTCCATTCTTGATCCTACATTTTAGGGATCACAATAACCACTACCATATTCGGCCAACCCTAACCACCAAACCCTGATCTCACTCATCCACATTCTTTCTAAATCCTAGCAACTCATCCTACACTCCAACTCTGATCCAACTCTTTCAATCTCGAAATTCTCCTTAACCACCATCCAAACCTTAGCTTATCTTCACCATATTAACCCTGAGCATCACCTAAGTGACCCCAACATCAAGGGCAACCTTCAAACCATTTCACATTGCATTAAACACACAAAATCATTACTTAGATCATCCGAACTCATCATCATCATCATTTCCATCACTAAACATCAAACCTTCATCAACCTAGGAACCCTCCATTGCCATAGAAGTTGAAGGCCAAACAAGTTGGCAAGACCCACTCTGTCATCATCATCACTAAGGTGAGCTCATGGTACTTAATGTTTAGGGATAAGACCGGGGTCCCTAACAGTTGCTTTGTGGTAGTATTTCGAAATGGACTCAGAACCCTTTTTGAGGGTAGCAAGTTGTAACTATGTTTGCGATAACATGAGCTGAGGACTGGGCAGCATAGAGATTTTGTAATGTAATCCAAACTTCATGTGAAGTAGTATAATCAAGTACTTGAGCTAGCACTGTATCGAACAAGGAGGAGTTGATGGTTGAGATTATGAGTTGGTCCTGTAAAAGCCAATGAGTGTATTCGGGATTGGGATGAACATCAAGGGTGGGTGATGGCATGGGAATAGATCCATCGACATGGCCATAAAACTGATGGCGTTTAAGAAAGGGTACAATCTGAGCTTTCGATAAGAGGTAATTGTCGATAGTAAGTTTGAGAGTGACAAAGTGAGAAGTAAAGCTGAGGATGGAGGAATTGAGGGGTGGTGGTGGAGTTGATGGGGTTGTTTCTAGGAATTTTACAAATGAATCCATTTGATTTGCTGAGAAGTGAAGAAAACGTGCGCTTTATGGTAGCTCTGAGACCATAATGAGGAAAATGGAAAGGATGCAGATAAGGCATTTGAGAAAATGCCTCTTTGAGTATTTACTCTAAAAGAATTTTCGTGTATTAGTTTTCTTCTCTTACACTACTAGGACCCTTTAAGCCTTATTTATACAAACTGTCTCAAAACATTTGAAATTACATTTACAGAAATTTCATTTGAAATTTACAAACAAACTTGGGACCACTAGAAAAAATTTTGTTATTTCAAAATCTTCTAGACTATATGCGAGATGTTCCTTATTCTTTTGATCTAGTATTGCAGCAGTTAGTGCCTTAACACAACTCAACTCAACTCACTATCCAAACCTTCCCGTCTCAACCCTCAGGATTTTTTGAGGGTGAAGTTGCGAAACCACACAACCCAAGTTGGTAAAATTCAAAATGGTGTTCTTTGGTCCAAGGGCCCCCCCGCAACTAAGGGGCTTTAGAATTCCGGAAAGGCCCTTATAGAAGCCCATAGAACCCATGTCGCTAAAAGTACCGGTAAGACAAAACTAAACGAGATAAAAAAAGAAATGGATAATAATAGAGTTACTATTCTCTTACTATCCATTTACTACTTTTTTTGTATTTGATTTTTTTTTTAATTTTTAATTTTACTTAGTAGTTAAGGAAGTGATTATTAGTAAAATTATATATATATTTTTAATTTTTTCTTAAAGATTAAGGCTGTTAAAATAATAATTAAAAGAAAATAATAAAAACTTCCAAATATACTATAAGTAATAAATGGATAGTAAGAGTGTAGTAACTCTATCACTACCCGAAAGAAATACCTGTAATCTGTGCTTAACATCAGCTTTGAAGATCTGTGAAGTTCGTTTGGCGGAAATTGTTTATGAGAGGCGAGCATGTAAACTCAATTTTTCCTAAATGCAGTGAGCAAAATATGTAATTCAACAAAGACGGAATGGGGACAAATAATTAATCATTAATCAATGAATAAACGTTTTCCACGAGACTCTTTCCACACTGTTTTTTTTTTTTTTTTTTTTTCCCATACCTTTCCCACAAGATTTTTTTTTTTTTTTGGGGGTTTCTGAACAGCCTTTCCCACACTGCTTGTTAACGAACAAATCCTTAGCGATTGATTTTCAGCCAACAAAAACTAACCCATTTGACATTTAAACTGAGGCTTTACTTGATTGACTGTTATCCAGATCCCCCAAGAGCATAAAGCACAAACCCCAGTAACATAAAAAGTAGAATGCAGAGAACAGCACCCATGATGCGGACATTATCCGAATTAGAAGGTTCTGTTCTACTTTTCTCCTCCACGTCACCTCCACTTCTCCCAAAAGGAGAGCTAGATGCTGAATAAAATGGAGCTGCCACATCCCAGAAGGACTTAGTGACCAGAGATGGGGCTTCTATTTCAGGTTTTAATATCGTTGAGGCATCAGTTGGACCTTCCATGGACATCAACTCAACACAATGATCTTTTAGAACCTATGTGAAAAAATAAAGCAGGAGTAAGAATAAATAAACTTTGGGGGCAGGGAGGACCAAATTATGAGAACAACATAAAATGCGCGTCTCCTCAGAAAGAGCAGTCCATTTTGCAAGAAGGTACAATTTTCAAGGCCGTTAGAACATGGAAAAAACAATTATCTGGTTCAATGTAAAAAGTTTCGTCGCAGATGTGCATGATTAGGAGGTGATCTATACTAGTCATTTAATAAAATCAAGGTGACTTGTGGAAACAGATCCAAGGAAGAATTTCATTATTCAGCCCTTAAAAAGGTTCCCACCCCCTTCCCAACAAAAAAATATTATTTTCTTTCCATTGCAAGAAAGCACGTAACCAGATATTGTAGTCATTGAGTCAGATGTGCGCACCTCAAGAGTCTCAGATGGCTGTAGGTAGTCACATATGTAGACGCCTGCCAACCAAGGAAGAAATACTCTTCGAGGAAATGAAAGACTGCATTCTTTTCTGCTCTTGACCATATCATACAAGAAATAGTAGGTGGACAGATCATGATCCAGAAAACATGGAAATAAGTACAACTGAAGAATGACGCCTCAAATACAATGATAAAACTTCAAGCTTGTGCTTCACAAAAGATAGATTAGCCCACTAAAAGCCAACTAATAGTGAAGGGAAATAAGAATTTTCAATTAATCATAACTACCTTTATAACTTACCAACTATATTTGAAACTTACCAACTATATTCGAGTAATTCCTTTTCCTAATGTGGGACTATGGTGTTCAAAAAACTACGGTGTTTAAAAATTCCCTCTTTAATTCCTCACGTCCTTGATAGGACTATGTCATGCAATGCTCCAACATCACATGACTGGCCTTACCAGGTGGATCAACTACCTTACGTATCAACCCATAGAAAGGATTAGCCACATCTGCACCATTACTGTGAAAAGACTAATCAATTTGAAGTTTTCCTAGAATCAATTACGAAGCTCAGTTTCACCTACTGGCCAATGTGGGACTTAGCACTCATGACAACCTTTATAATTTGTTCACTTTAGTGAGTTTTTAGTTTTCCTACCGAGGTACTAGGGTGTTAACTCACAAAAATTGATGAAACTGAGAGTACACAAGCATTGATTCACCAACGATGAAGAAACAAATAAACACAAGTATACAACTAACAACCTTAAGAAGTGCAGGACAAGCTGCGAAACAGGTTTATCAGTTGGTATCTCATCACTTGCTTCTGGGCTAGCATCTTCTTTTGGTCCCACATCTCCATATGCCTCATCACAGATGATATCTAATCTACTTTGCAGACTCATGATGATATCCATCTACATACAAAAAAGCAACCAAAGATAGCACAGGACAGTGAGGAACAACTATAAGTTACTCATGAGAGCAAGACTAGCAAAGACTCCAGCAGGAAAATACAGAAGGAAAAAGAATAACAATACAAAACAAAAGCTCAAGCATTGACATTTCATTGGCACTACAAAATCACCTGATGAATAAAAAAACAGAATATCACTGTAAAATAAGATGTAGAGCCTGAACTTGATCATTGAATACCTTTATATCAGACACAGCTTGTGAAATTGGTTCTTTTGAGTTCAAGTATGCAAAAGAACACACTGATCCATTGAAGACAAGAACACCGAGAGCATCTTTTCTGCTGCATGCTTTACAACATGCAAACAAATAATTAAATATAAGACTTATAATGCAGAACAATGGAAATATCTCAAAAAATAACCTGGTCAACAGTTGAAATATAGAAAGAAAAGAAAAGGAAAGGAAGTGCCAACACACCTTCTGCATTTGCGTCTATCATGAATGGTAGAAGCAATTCAACTTCATGCACACCATCCAACGTGCAAGGTTTGTCACTAACCACCTAGAATTGTATGGAAGACCCACATACAAAAAAATAAAATAAAAATACAAGACTGATATCACTGGAATCCACTAACAAAATGAGTTCCTCAGAAAACTTTGGGAAACTATAGAAAATTAAAAAAGAGCCATTTGTTTTTTTTTAAATATTTACCACTACAAGATCTGATAAATCTTTCTATTCCATATACTGGACCACTTGTTGACAATTATTTTTAACAAATGAAGCCAAAGCCGTGGTTTTATGCAACTGAGAACTTTGATGATGGCACTATTCATCTATATGAGATATAATGGCAATCCATTGTATTGCACAGATGTCAATATACTGTGTGTGTGTGTATAGATACAGGCAAACAGACAAAGAGATAGATAGATAGATGGATAGACAGATATGGTATATCATAGTCTCTCTTACCAAATTACCATCAATGATTGCCTCTGCGTCTTTCAGTTCTTTAGCATGATGAGAAATCCCTTGTCGAAGAACATCACTCAATGTTTGCACATTTGATGCACTTTCATGACATATGGGCAATCTGGGAAAAGAAAGCTTCACCTATTAGAGGATAAAATATTTGGTTCCTGCCATGACTCACATAAAAAAACTGTCTTTTTATTTTTTAATTTCACTACAAGCACCAAAAATAGTGTTGAAAAATTATAAGTGGACTATGATATGACAGAATGATTGCCTGGTATTTTAGACCAAGAGGTGCACAGAGATGCTTATATGATCAGTCTAGCAGTCAACATAGCTTACATGCAGAAAGAAATTGGTCAGACATGACTCGTATATAGCCAACTTGATGACATGTTTTTGAAGGTTCAAGAAGAAGATAAAATGTCCAAGATGGATTATAATCAAACCTTGATTAGATATTGGCTTAGTTTTGGGGTGATTTATCTGTACACAACTGACTTCAATATTAACAATATTTGTTTCCTCATCATTCTCCATGACATAGCACATCATCTCATTTTTTGATACAATAGTGTCTTTACACTGTTTTGCATTATGGTAAACAGTGTAAAAATATATGAATATGCAAACAGCAACATCGATTTTCAAAGTTTTGAAAGACAATATGGGCAATCAAATACAAAAGATCATTAACCAATCAGTTAGATATGGAAGACCACTGACTATGCAAATGCTACCTAAGGTTAAAATTATAGGTGCACTTGAAAGTCTGAAGGGATGTTAGGACCCTTCCCATTTTGAAATCACAGGGTCGTAGGCTGCTTGATGTAATATTTGAAGTCCATGTGCAATTTCGACATGTCCATCTACACAAATAAACTCTTTAGTCAGCATGAAAACCACTTGAAAAACTAGTTAAGATGGTACAATTAGGAAGAGGAAAGAAAATATTAAGTTAGATGAGTTATATACCTCATTGGACTGTAACAAATGTGAATGAGCAGTCTTTCCTCCCGATCAGTTTCCAGTAGGGGTGTTGCTTCCGCAACTCCCTTTATAGTCTGCAAGAGCTGTTTCATTAAATGTTATTAAGCTAGGAAACATCACTACTGAGACTGGGTACTACAAATACTATAAAATTTAAATGTGGTGATGAGACAATCCCTGCAATCTGATGGGAGCACACAGCCACAAATATTATAAACTTCTGTTTAAAAGACAAATAAGAAGCATAAAAAAAAACATATCACGTATCTAGTTCTACGAAAAAACAAGGCTAGCAAATAATAAGGCCACATCATGACAACTTTCTTGTTTATATTATAACCCAATTCTCATCGTACAAATTTACATAAATGCCATGCAACGATCATCAGTATAACACGGCGACACCTGTACCATAAGATCAAGCAGAACAGCAGCTCCTCATATAATAGCTAAATCTAGTTGAATGAGAAAAAAAAATGAAAGAGGTAAAGAAATACGTACCTGAGAAAGCATTATAGTTGAATTTTTAAAAGCATCACTGCTCACCCATATATAGATGCCAACCACCCTCACTCCACCCACTAACATTCTAGCTACCTTAGAAACCGAAATAAGAGCCAAAATCAAAGCTTAGAAAAATCTTATTCGATTAACAAAATAGTAAATATTAATAAATTCAAACATTTAGAGCAATGTGGTTCAGATTTCTATATATCTATACAGTCTATACACGTTGCTCGAATGTTAAACCTGGCGAGCGTGTTCGGCGACCCAATCGCCATCGATAAACAGAGAGGAGACTTCGGCAGCCTGGGATCTGGACTTAGTTCCCTCTTTCTTGTCGTCGTTGACGGACTCGAGGAGTGAACACGCGGGTTCTCCGGCGTCGTTGGGTGGTGTTGGAACCAAATCGAAGACGAAACCCCGGTCTAAAGGCGAGCTCAGCTTGCCTACTACGAGACCCAACTGCGATAAACAAAACACATACTGAAACTCATCCATTTCAAACGATCTGCTGCATACATCCATCCATGCATGCATACAAATTCAGAAAGAGAGAGAAAGAATACCTGAACGGGGAGACCGGATTGCCTGAGACGATCCTCAATCAATTTGAGTTGGGTTTCTTCTCCGACTACCGCTTTCACCATTTTGACAGGCTGAATTTTTCTTCGTTTGCTCCTTGAGACCTAAGCGAAACGCTGTGTGATAAATCTTCGTATTTCTTTCTTTCTGTCCGTCTTTCGTTTTACAGTTGGCCGGTTGGCCATGACTTATTTTGCCATAAGAAAATATACATATACAGCAACGATTACTCTGTCAAAAAGATATCGTAAGGACTATTTAAAGGGTTCTATAATACACAATATTTATATATTTATAAGATTTCGATTTTAAAATATATATTTTAAATTAAATTATAAAATTTTTTAAATAGAATTATTCTAATATTTATATAATGAATTTCATTTATAACATTCATTTCTGTTAATTTAAAAAATGTTGACAGTTTTAAAAAATATTTGATCGCCAAACAGGCCTTAAAAAAATGTGTTTCATGACCATACACGTGGCTCGAATGTTATAACTGGCGACCCAATCGTCATCGAGAAGCAGAAAGGAAAATTAATCACGACCCGAAAAGATGGGTCCCCTCCCCATCGCCCCCAACTACCACCATTCTCGTGCAAAAGGATCTTCTTCCCCAACTGCGCCGTTTTCCTTTTCCCTTGTCCTGTACTCCTATAGCCCCTAGACGATCCCAAAAATGGCTTCCTAGCCCCACCTACTTCATACCCTAGGCTCAGTTTCCCTCTAACACCCACCCCCCCGGCCGCCAAATCCTCTCCATTCCGTATCCCGTTGAGCCAGGGAGATGGAAAATTACTCCTACTCGTCTTACCCTGATTCGGGAAATTCCTCGCCTCGGTCCCGCGAAATCGAGTGCGAAACCCCGTCGTGGGAGGAGCCGTCAACGCCTGCTTCTGTGCACTACAAAGTGAAATTCATGTGCAGCTACGGCGGCAAAATCCAGCCCAGGCCCTACGACAACCAGCTCGCCTATGTTGGTGGCGAGACCAAGATCCTAGCCGTCGATCGTACCGTCAAATTCTCTACCATCAAGTCCAAGCTCTCGTCCCTGATACCTGACGCCGATGCTGTTTGCTTCAAGTATCAGCTCCCTGGTGAAGATCTCGACGCTTTGATCTCAGTCACCAACGATGAGGATCTCGAGCACATGATGCTGGAATACGACCGCTTGTACCGGGCATCCGCTAAGCCCGCCAGGCTAAGGCTGTTTCTCTTTAATATAAACAATTCTGTTCTCACACCGGCCCCGGATCCGACGAGCTTCGGCTCTGCGAACCTCCAGCAACAGCAGCAGACCAAATCGGAGCGGCAGTGGTTCGTTGACGCTTTGAATTCCGTGCAGATCGACGGTTCCTCGCCCCCGGCGAATCCGGATTTTCTGTTTGGATTGGACAAGGGGGGGTTCCCTGCGACGAAGTTGCAGGATTCGGCTCCTTTGCCGACGGTTCCTGACGCTCTGACGAAGGATGTATCGGCCGGATCGGACTGTGGATCGGAGGACCGACATCAGATTGGAGAACCGGCGGTGTCTCCAACGGCGATCCAAAGGCAATTCCAAGACCTGCAGAGGTTGCAGATTGCTGCCAACCACGAGCAAAACATATTTCAAATTAAAAGCGACGAGGGAAACCCTAGGGCCTACGCTAGAGAGTACTACCCGCAGAAAGCCCCGGAAAAAATGGCACCCGCAGCGACGGCGTTTCCGGTTCCCGTACAAGTCCCGATTTCGGCCACATACATGCCGGAAAGGCACATGACCACCGGAGGCTATCATCCTGTAGTAGCCACTGGGGCGGACCATCATCAGCCTGTATATCTGGTTCCCACGCCAACGGGAGTATACCAGGCCGTACGACCGGTTGGTCACTCATACTACGGGGTTCAGAGAGTAGTATCGGAGGCGTACCGGGAACAACCAGCATACAATGCGGCTACTCAACAGCAGGCGATGACGGTTGGGGGGGCTTATGGTGCCGAAGGAAGTATTCAAGTGGTGCACCAACAGCAGCAGCAGCAGCAGCAGCAAGCGGAGACTGGGTACGCGCAAGTAGGGTTTGATAGTGCGGGGAGGCAGGTGTACTACACAGCGCAGGGAGGGATGCTGCCGAGCTATCAGACTGTGGTGGTGGATGCAAGACAAGGTGGCGGTGGTGCCGTTTTGAATCAAGAGGGTAAGGTTGTTGCCAAGACCTCTGCCGGGTGAATTCTTCAAGTTGGTTCACAAATATTACCTATATTTTCTATAATTTCCTATTTCGTTACCGCAGATTAAATAAAACGGCGAAGGGAACTTTATAGGTTGTGTGGAATGTTTATTAATTTGGTTTTGGGAAGGACTTTATGGTGGTGCAACGGTGTTGGTGTGTGTGATGCTATATGTGTTTTTTATTAATTGAAAATGAAGGACATTGATTGTTTTTTTTTTTTTTGACCACAAGACATTGATTGTTTAAAACTTAAAAGAGCGAAGATTGTGTTGGTTTCATCAATGGCATTTTCTATTCCTCCCAACTAATTCATCTGCTTACTGATTATTATAAATTATTATTGAAAATATAAAATGGAACAGAGAAGAAGACTCTACTTTTTCCGGCTGGACCCTTTTCTCTCTCCCGGATTAAGTTGCAATGGATAGATAACTTATTAAAGGATTGGATGGTATACTGAAATAAGATAAATTGAAATGAAAGTTAATAAAATATTATTAGAATATTATATTTTAATATTATTATTATTATGTTAGAATTTGAAAATTTTGAATTGTTTATTATATTTTATATAAAAATTTAAAAAAATTATAATGATTAGATGAATTGAAATGATTTAATAATGGACTTTTGAATTCAAATGGTTTCTATAATTTTAGGAGACCGTAATTTGCACTCCACTGCAGAATTAGCGAGAAAAATGGTCAAAACATAAAAGAGAGAGGAAGCATAATATTCACTTCTAATAAATTACCGAAATGGTTCATTAATCATAATTTGGGGGGCCATGTATAATCTACAAGGCTACGTAAGCTGTTATTTAGGTAGAGTTGGCATAATTCAGAACTTAATGTGGCATAATCTTAAGCTGCAGCGTCTCATTTTCCACAACCACCACCACCTCGGCAACCTCCTCCACAACTGCCCCCACCACCGCCACCTCCACACCCACCACTACAACCCCCTCCGCCATGACACCCACCACTTCTCACCAAATCTTTGTGGTCGTAACCATCATCACACCTTCCATATGGGATGCCTTTCATTGAAGCTTCACTCTTGCCACCGTAGTGCTCTCTACAGTCTGTGCCATCCTCCACACCACCATCAGCACACCCTCTACAAGTTCTACAATCAGCAGATTTTTCACATGCCACACTCTTGCGCGGAGCTTTCCTCTTGTACCCATGTTTTCCACTGCATGTACAGTTCTCTTTTAGGATCACTTTAGTACCTTTCTCAACTGCCTCATCAGCACCCATTGCTTTCTCGAAGGCAACGAAGGAGTTGGTTTTTCTGGTTTCTTTGTTGCACCTCTTGACATCTTCCGTCAAAACATTAACCATTTCTCTTTGATCCTGTATGTTGTCTGTGCTGATACCACTATAGCCCTCCTTCCTCAAAATATCAGAGATAATGAAAGCTGATAAGATCCCGGGCAATACCAGCCACTCTTCCTTGATCTGTTCATCAAATATTGTAATTATGCGACTCGTTGTCATAATTATTATTCTGAGAGTCTTTGTATTTCATTAAAGAAATGTACCTTTAGAAAGCCAGATTTTAAATTGAATAAAGCCACGGCTTTTCCGTAAGGATTTTCTGCTGAGAATTCGACAGCTGTCATGAAGTTCTGTTCGTCTTTTAGCTTCTCGCAGTAGTCGGATTCGTACTCCAGTTTTCTACCAGGAAAAATAATTACCTACAGGAAGAAGATCGGAAGTTTGGGTAAACTGCAAGCTGAATGTTATGGCCCTGATTATAGTGAATTAAGTCTTGTTCTATTTCAATTTGAACTTTCAAGGAGGATCATCTGCTGCAATTAATCAGCATATGGTCCAACCATCTAAATCTAGCGAGGCATGGTAATGATACTCACCTTCTGAATACCTGTGAGCTCAAAAATATGGCCATCTTCATTCAATTCCTTTTGAAGTTGAAGCAACCAGTTAGCGTTAATTAAAGACCACCTTTTCCCATCAAATTCTGCAAGCACATGGGTTTCTCCGGATGCAGCCATGCCAGTCACTTCTTTCTTGGATAGAGAACTGCTGGCATCTTTTATTGTTGATTCGCTGTCATTTGCAATAGAGGAGGATAAAATTAGTGTTGGAAGTGCTGAAAATTAGGTGTATAGGTCTTAGAATAGAATTATTCAGCTTTTAAATAAGTTCAAACAATATTATTCGCTTCTTTTATCCTTAATCAGAAAAAAAAATTGGCGAACATCTTTGGTACCCATCCCAGGCACTTAATGCTGTCTTGCTCGATTCATGCTTCTGTGCTGCATGCATAAGCACAAACTTGCAGTGATAGCATGACTAGATGATCGTGGTTGATGCCTAAAAATTCTGGATTTGGAAAACAAAGGATATCAAGATGGTCGTGTTCTGTCTTAAAATCGTGACTCAAGGATAAAACTGATTGTCTTGGAAACTCTGATACGTGATCATGTAGCAAACTGTAGTGAAATACCTCTCTACGCTTAACGGCAAGGATATTTAGAAACCTCATTGCAAATTGAAAATTGTATGTTTTAGTTTCACGCACCTCATGAGGAGGCTGATGATCTCATTATCAGCCTCATCCAGAATAAATGTCTTGGTATCAAGATGCAAAGACCTTCCAGGAAGTGGAATGAAACATGGACTTTTTGAGAATGGACCTGTTCGAACCATTTGCGCTACATATGGCGCTGGGGTGGGAGCAGTCAAGGAGAGAGCAATCCGTAAACTAAATGGCTTCGAAACCGTGACTCCAGGATTTGGCATCAGATCAAACCATTTCTCTACGGGCAGTTTAGAGATTGGATGAATAAGGTGCTCTAGAGAGATTGAAGTAGTTCCCAATACTTTAACTGCCCTCTCTGTGGGCAAGTTGAGGGACGAGGAGGTCATAAGTTCAAAGAAAAGCTCTCCAGTAGGTTCACACTGGAAAACAGTGACCTGTTTCTTGCCAGACTCGGAGTATATGCTTGTTCGTTTCCTGGTGTTCAAGACTAGATCTGGCTGTTCCTTTCCAAAGGAGACGAAAAGGTTGCCCCTCAACCCGACTTGTAAGTATTTGATCCCCACAATCTCCAGCATAACCTGAATTAGAATTAGGAAAACGTGTAAATAAAGTAATAGTAGGCTAATATAAGAAGCTGTTGCCATAATTCTGTCTTGGTGGTGAGAACTGGTAGAAGATGATACTGGAGGCTACCTCTACCAGTGTCTTCTTGGGAAGCTGAATCACATTCTGATACTCATTGGATGGGGTTATTTTCATGCTCATGGTATTCACTTTGTGCAGATTAATAGCAAGAGGAGATGGAGCACGCCCTCTATACATTGCTCCCGCCCTCCAGTACCTTGAACCAAATGCCTCTTCCCACTGCTTGGTGGTTCTAGAAAACCCAACATCCAGCTTTTTACCCTTGGTTCTGTCAGAATCTGTGTCATCATGCTCTAATACCTTGTCCATTATTGCCACCAGATCTTTGCAGTAAGAATCAGGATGCAGTTGGTGCGAGTGCCATATGAGGTCAATGTCATAAGTTGGGACACAGAAGCGATTAATTGACCTCTCTTTGTTTCTCTTTATCAAATGCAGAAACCCCTTATATCTGGCCACCGCTCCCTCAAGAAAGTGGTCATCATTCATGGCAGGACCGGATACCTGCAACATACATATGTTGGCAACAAAATAGGATGCCAACCTTCACTGGTCTATTATGGAATGGGAAAGCTACAGAGAAATACACAATCTTGAAGTTTCAATATACAGTTAACCTTTCTTGATAGATACAAAAGACTAGAAATCACCTGTATGATATGTTTTAGAATGTTATGCCATGAATTGTAGCACACCAGCTATTTTTGGCAGTAGTTAATCAATCGTCTTAAATAATTTAAGAATTTGAATCATTTCGAAATGAACATAAATAATAATACTCCAGTACAGATTTTTTAAACGAATTTCCTTTGACAACCTAAGATTTTCTTCACTACCTGGTAGAAGAAAGGACATTGCCTTTTGACAGCTGAATGTAAATCATAGTCGGTGCTTTCTGAAGCACCCATAACAATTGCACCAGAATTCTCTGTTAACTGGCTCCTTGGATCGAGTTCGTATGGTTCTGTTGGATACATGATGTTCCAAATTTCTTCAGTTTGCTTTTTGCAAGTTCCCTGAACAGAGGATGCGACGTTCCAGTTGTCAAGAACTCTCCCATAAAGTTCTTCGCAGTCGTTCTTGTAGCGCACCTGAAAAATAAAAAAACAGCTTAATTCAATACTAACAAACCTCTAAATGCAGACACTTTCAAAGCATGTTATGAGTTTGATACAGAAGACTACCGGGTTAAGCCTATGACAATGCCATATCCATTCACAATCAAGTGGCACGACCAAAGGGCCTTCTGTAACATTGAATTTGGTATGTTTCACAAGTAAGGGAAGCCAACAGTGCTTATACCTGGCAATGAAAGCATGATTAATAAAAATTCATAAATTTCAATATTTTCAACCGACCAAAACGACTAACGAACACCTTGTTAGAGTGCTTACCTCAAAATGGCTCGGTCTAAAACTGGACCATCATAGAGGTTGCGGTTCTTGTCGACCTCTGCAAGAAACTTTAGGTGTTGCTTTGCTGCAGCCACGAGGTCTTCGCTTATGACAATCTTCTGCGCCTCGTCCCACTCCAATTCTTGCTCCTTCTCCATTCTCGCGTCGAAAGCTTAATTCCCCACAAAACAATAACAAAAATTCCTTTTGAATCCGATTTTGTAACCGCCCAAACTTAAGAATTCAATGCATGTAATTCACGACATCTTTTGCTCGTAAAAAAAGTCATAGGGTCGAAAATGTTGAAGGGAGTGTGTTGGTGTGACATTTAAGTTGAAAACTCAAGCGGAGGAAAATGCTAACAACAATGTAGATTTGGGTTTTGCGGATCAAATGCTGCCATCGTGTCTCTCTCTCTCTCTCTCTCTCTCTCTCTTCCTAGGCCAATGTCTAGTTTGTTTCCAAGGCCGGTTGGTATTTATAGTTCTAAATATAGAGCCCAAAAGTTCCAACAAGGAGACCAAAACAACCCTCCCTTCGGCGTGACAAGAGCACCCCTCGAAACTGGGCAACTTTCGTTTCAACCTATTCATGAATTGTGCATTTATTTGTCATGTCTTTGGTACTTTCCAACAAGTCGACGGTTTTAGTGGGAGCCCGTGGCACGCAAATAAGTTGTTCCGTGCAGGCATTGTTGGTTGCCATGGTTTGAGAATGGCATGAATCCCAACCGTATGATATGATATTGTTGGTGTTGTCTTTAATGAATTCTGTATATATGCGAGTCTCCGAGCTAGAAATTTAGGGTCCTCTCGCATTGCACACCAAGTGCAAATTGATGGCAAGGTGTAAACAACACTTAGCACACACAAATAAGTCAAATTGTTGTATTTGAACTGCATATCTTATTCATGCGTCAATTCAGTTAGGATATTCGAATCTCCATTAATAGCATGATGGGTATACTCATCAATTGATGAATAAAAGACTTTTTAAGTGGTATAATACAGCGAGTTTGAGCACATATGATCTGGCTAACGAAGATTATGAGCAATGTCACTCCTTATCTAAGTAGCCTATTATGTTAAAAACTTAAAACACATCGTTGTAATTAAAGATGATAAAATGCAAAAGATAAATAATAGCATTTTCCAAATATTATGGCCAACTCAATTTCGAAAAGATTAGAAAACAGCCAAAATTTATCATTCACAAAATCAATATACGTATTGATAAACGATGCAATGGACATCGACCAACTTAGTTTTTTATTGTATACCCTTAGATAATCTTCGTATATGCATTTTATATATTGACAGCGGTAAGGATCCCACCTCGATAAATTATGTATTTAAAGTATATTCAATATTAAGCATGCATAGGAAAAAAAAGAAAAAGAAAAAAGAGTAGAATCTTGTTTCGCAATGTTAATTTTTTGCTCCAATTTATCCATTGCACCAAACATTATTAAAAAATGACATATTTTACCATCATTAGAATTGTGTCGCATCATTTAAATTTAATCAAACGTAATGGCCAAAATTAGAAGTCGATATTATTAGTTAGTTTTAATATATTATATCAATTTTGGTAGTTTTGAACGTGAAATGTATGTCATCATAAAGTTGAAAAGGATGCCAAACGTAATTTCCATTTCTTGCACGTTTTCGTTTCTGCTGCACAACTTATCTTCCTTCCTCGAAGTACAACTCTGGATAGACGTTGAAATTAGATAGTCACAGGTGACGTGAAGGACAAGAGCCATCGGCATCCCTTATTTCAAGTGTGCAATATCATATCTTTAGTTGACGCATTCATTAACCATAATCATTGTATTAACAACATTTCCAGCTCATCTACCATTGTGTCTTCTCTGGCTCCGAAAGAAAGATTACTAAACAGAGCAATAAATGATTAAAAAAAGAAGGGAACAAAAGATAGTGGAAATACCGAAACGGGCCAGCTCCAGTTTTCGTTTTGAAGACTGGTTGTGGATAGGGATGCATTTTTCTTGCCTAAAATAATTACAAATGTCCCACTGTCTTTTGAAAATTGAAACATGAAATCTGATTTTCTGAGTAAACGTCAATAATGAGGCGCCGATCCGGCTCTGATTTCGTCTTTGCTACCTAATTAATTACTCGAATACAAATCCCAATTTGCCTCCACTACCAGATGGAATCATACCAATATCTTCGATTTTATTATTTTTGAAGTTTTGAGCCAAAGAGTATTTAGTATATCAATATTTTAATAAATAGATAAATATTATATATATATTAATTGAGTAAAATCTCCTAGCATGTAATTCGGAAAATAGTTTGATGCTAAGGATTTGATAATGGATCTCGACATTTTTTATTTTGAGCATTGCTATACATCATCTTACACACTACACACTAATGTGTTTTTTATTTATTTTTTCAATTTTTTTTTATTTTACTCTTCTTGAAACATTTATATTTTTTTATTCATAATCCATATAATACACATTTAATAAGATAAACAAATAAATAAAAAATAAAAAAAGTTATGGTGTGTGGTGTGTAGGATGATACAAAGATTAATTTTAAAAAATATATAAAAGAAAAAGAATGCACTTATTGAAAGATCCTCAATGGTTGTAGTGCCACTCATAGTTTTAAGGTAACAAGTCCGATATACTTTTTTTTTTTTAAAATTAGATAAATTTAAAATTCGTATAAAAAAAATCTAATTTTTAATAATAATTTTACTCTTTAAAATTGTATCTCCGATAATTCTCCTAACTCACCCTCTCCCTCCCGCAATAATTTACTTTGAAGTCGTGGAGATACTTATCCTATCTCTGATGCATATCTTAGTTCCTACTCATAATAATATTTTAATACTCTTAAGAATGTTTGTCTTTGGTTTGTTCAATCCTGTTTAAATGTAGAAAATATTTTATCTCCTCTAATTATTTTAATTTTTTAAAATTTTTATATTAAATATAATAAATAATTTAATTTTTAAAATTTTAAAATAATAATAATATTAAAAATAATATTTTATTTAATTTTTAACTTTCATCTCAATTCATTTTATCTTAACTTACTATCCACATCATAACATTAATCATATAAAATTTACTCTAAAATTCTTTCCGTCGAAATCTTAAAACTTCAATTTTATTGTATTACATCTTACTGCAACGGAAATTATAATTTTGTTACGAAGTATTACTATTTCCACCCAACCACATGTATAACTTTAAGTATTATATATAAGACATTCCAAAAAAAAAAAAAAAATTATATATAAGAAATTTTATGCATTATTTATTTTTATATTTTATATTTATAATTTTTTTTTTTTATAAAATGTGAGATATTTTTAATAAGGTGAAAGGTGTGAGATAATAAAGAATAATTGAGGAGAAGAAGTTTTTATTATAATATCCGTTAAAAAAAAAAAAAAATTGGAGACGATCGAGAAATCCACAGCTAGAGTCTAGGCTTGTCTTCCTTTTCTTGTTCCTCTCGTTCTCATTCCACCCACTTGGAATTTAATTTTCTACGACTTGCTTTTAGCTTTTGCTTTAGCTTTCTCGCCTAACAATCCATCCCCATTTTTCCAGCTTCTGCTTTCGAGATGTACAATTTCTTTAAAATTTTGCTCAGTACAAGCCGAGTAGAAGAATTTGATCAAATTAGAATATTGCAAGGCGGAAAAGCTGCTTATTAGTGGAGCGTCGTTTGTGCCGCTTTGCGAAAAGATCGTCGCTCTTCTGGTGCGAATGCTGAGATCGAGTTCTGGGGAAAAGTTTAGTTGCAAGAGAGATGGTGGTGAGGAAAGTAGGGAAGTATGAGGTGGGGAGGACCATTGGCGAAGGAACTTTTGCCAAGGTTAAGTTCGCCCAGAACACGGAGACTGGTGAGAGCGTCGCCATGAAAGTTCTCGATCGCAATACCATTATCAAGCACAAGATGGTCGACCAGGTTGTTCTTCTTTACTGACCAAGCTAACTGAAATTCCCTGATACTTTGGTTTTCGAAAAAGAAAACGAGAATTGATAATAATCATGGAATTGGACGGTGTAGATGACCTTCTTTGGAGTTTTTTCACCGAGACGTTATAGTTTAGCAACACCTCAACAGTAGGAGCAGATCTTGTAGAGCCTTTCTATATTCAACAGTTATTCCCTTAGATTTTTTTCCTTTCCTGAGCAACGCTTTGATTTGATTGCTTTGCCGTGTATGCTACTCGGTGTAGGCATACGTTTTTGCTGTTATTCTCCTCTACCCATAAGAAACTTGGAGTCTTAGTTTTGACATGTTTTTCGTCCTTATGATGTAAACATCGGGTAATTGTGATCACAGCATAGCGTAATTCGATTTCTATCTGCTGCCTATACGACCAACTTATCGTTTTCCAAATTTTCTGTCTCATAGTATTTTACTATTATCTTGCAGATTAAGAGGGAGATATCTATAATGAAGCTCGTCAGGCATCCTTATGTTGTTCGTCTTCATGAGGTATGCTATTTGTTTCTGAAGTTCTTTTTTGGGCATTTATAGGCATTCTATTGCTTTAGGAGTTTATGCATCCTCTTACGTGTACTGTTCTTTTGTGCAGGTTCTAGCAAGCCGTACTAAGATTTATATAATCTTGGAGTACATTACAGGTGGTGAATTGTTTGATAAAATAGTGAGTAGTCTAATCTAAGATACAACCGCAATAGATGGACCTTTTTGTGAATATCTTCTTGTCTTCTTTCACTTTTGAATGGAGTGGTGATGTGGTAATGATTATGCAGGTTCGTCATGGACGACTTAGTGAAGCCGAATCCCGTAGGTACTTTCAGCAGCTCATTGATGGCGTGGATTTTTGCCACAGCAAGGGAGTCTACCATAGAGACTTGAAGGTTTTCCTTGGCTGGCATTTGGAAAGCAATTCTAGTTTTTTTTATTTCAAAAAATTCTTACAATGATTTCCTTCCATTTTACAGCCTGAAAATCTTTTACTAGATTCCCAAGAAAATATAAAGATATCAGACTTTGGTCTGAGTGCGTTGCCTGAACAAGTAAGATTTTTGTTGAAGTTATCACTGTCTCCGTAGGTGTGTGTGTGTGTTTAACAATAGCATATCTGTGAGAAATCATATGAATTATTGTTACTTGGTAATTTGCACATAGGGAGTTAGCCTCCTTCGAACAACATGCGGGACTCCCAACTATGTAGCACCTGAGGTAATTATTATGGTGCTAGCTTCTAAATTCAGTTGAACATTCTCTGAAGTAAAAGAATACATTTTAAAACGCATGCCTGTGTATTGAGTAATTTCTTTTTATTTTCTCTAGGTTCTCAGTCACAAGGGTTATGATGGTGCTGTGGCGGATGTTTGGTCCTGTGGGGTCATCCTTTATGTTTTGATGGCAGGATACCTTCCCTTTGATGAGCTTGATCTCACCACGCTATATAGTAAGGCATGAGCAATTATCATGGGTACTCAGTACTCTTTTAAGGATTATCTTGCAGATAAGCACTTTGCATGTTGCAAATGAGCAATTTTTTCCCCCTTTCTTGATGGGTGAGAAAGGCTTCAAATAATATTTTGCTTTAGTGGCACAAACTGTGAACATTTTTATATGGTGACAGTAGCTCATTTATCATTGCTTAGTTTCTATCTGGAAATAGAGATCAAGCAGTCCTGTGTACTGCTATATTTGTTGGGAGGAAGGTGAAGATTTTATCTCTGGTCAATGTATTAGTTTCTCTAAAATTCTTTTATAGGTGCACTTCCTTGTGAATGCTGGTGTCGATCATCATTTAACTCTCATTTGTCTGTCCATACTGAAGATATCCCATTTTCTCTTATGTGCTTTTTGTCAGAGATGTTGACTTTCATATAGGTATCTTTTTTAAAATTGTTTTCTGCAGATTGAGAAAGCAGAGTTTTCATGTCCATCTTGGTTTCCTGTTGGAGCAAAGTCCTTGATTCATAGAATTTTAGACCCAAATCCTCAAACTGTAAGTATTGGTTCTTTGACAAAACATTTATTTTCATCTGTACTATATGCGCTTTTTCTGGCTGCATCAGACAGTTAGGATTTGTTACGAAGAAACAAACTTCTGATAGCTGGTATATGATTTGGAATCAGGTTGATGAATAATATAAAAATCATGCAATGGGTAGTATTGAGTTGTTGGGGCAATGGAAAGGCTACAAGAGTATGGTTCTTGTTATTATTTCTCCCCGTATAGTGTTGTAAGAGCACCAATGCTTTTGGTAATTAGAAAATCGGCTTGGTCTATGTGGTCCAAATGCTAAGCCTGCACTGAGAAAAGTCCATTGTTGATTGCAGCATTGCCATTTCCTAGGAAGTAAAATTCAATGTGGCGAGGGAAGGGGTTGAATGTTTGATACTGTTCAATCAAGTTTGGAAAAAAATGCGCAAACAAATAAAGTGGCTGTACATTATTTTCCACTTATATTATTTTAATTCTTTTCCTAGGAAGTAAAATTCACTGCGTCAAGGAAAGGGGTGTAATGTTTGATACTGTTCAATCAAGTTTGGAAAAAAGGCATAAACAAATTAAGTGGCTGGAGCCATCATGGCTCTTTCATTTAACAGCCTGTACGATTTTCTGCCTATGCTAAGAGTTTTATGTCTAATGGCTAATACAAGAAAACAATTCGGTGAAATGCTTTCTTTCCTGTGAAAGTATAACAAGTAAGCTGGTATGTACCTGGACCATAAATGTAAAGATTTTTACTTTTAATATCCAATTACTTAAAATTCCTGGTATGTAATGATTCCCTACATGGACTTCAATTTTAGATTAATTTCTGGGGTGCAAATTGAAACAGATCCTGTTCAACCTGTTATCTCTCTTATTAGAAATAAAACAATTATAGAATGCTTTGGTATATATTCCTTCTAGAAGGAGTCATTCCCTTGTCCGTTTGCTTCACTATCAAGTTCCTTCTGTCTGCCTACAAAAATAAGTTCCTTCTATCTGATCTTTGTAATTCTAGTGCAAGTGTCCCAGTGCAGCTGATGTCTTTGATCTCTAGTTACTTTGGTTCTGGTTGTTTCTGAGAAGTTCCTTTCTGTTCTGTGCAGCGTATAACTATTGAACAGATCAGGAATGATGAATGGTTTCAGAAGTGTTATGTTCCTGTCAGACTTCTCGAGTATGAAGATGTAAACCTTGATGATCTAGATGCCGTTTTTGATGATTGCGAGGTTGGTTAGACTTTTAAAAGCTACATAGTCTTCCCCTGTATGTCTACTTCAGTTGAGATTTTAACATGCATTTTATTTTACTGCTGCTATAAAGATCTATTTTGTTAATGTTGTAATCGGAAAAGTTTATTGTCAGCAGTTGCCAAATTCTTCTACTATAGGTATTGTTCCCAGGCTTGAACCACAAATGGTAGCAAATCATTCCTGATCTCTACCATTCACCCATTCAATCCAATGTCTATTGTAATTATATTTTTTTTCTGGAAGGCATCCTCCTGTCCTGCCTTTTGTTTTTCCCCTTATTTTAGGAGTTATATACCATGCAAAAATCAGATTGCACCAGTTGTAAAAGTAGTTTTTCTCACACCATAATTTGCTATGATTTAAATACTTTTCCAAGCACTATTTTGAAAATGAATGCTGTTATGTCTATTGAGCGTACCAAATGTTAAGTTGCCTTTTTTAGGAGCTATCTTATCCATTAAGAGCTCAAAATAATTAGGGCTCAAAAATTAAGAAATGGCTCGTTAGATCCAACACTTCCTCCCATCAATCTGTGTTCTGTGAGAGCTATGCCCTCTCTATACACATAGTTGAAGTTGTATATATTAGGAACCCTATTCAGTCACCATATGATAGCTTAGATGACCAACTGGCAATATACAATTGTTTTTTTTTTTTTTTTTGATAAGTAAGAAATAAATTTTATTAATATGAATGAAATAGACATGGCTCACATACACTGGAAGTATACAATAGAATACCTAAATACATTCTAAGAGTGATGAACTAAAGACAAGAAATTATGAATATTATTCCCGTTTAATACAATAACGGTAAACCAAATCAAGAAAGTATGTAGAAAAAAGTTCTTCAGCTCCAGCATTGTGCATTCCTTATCTTCAAAATAGCACGCATTCCTTTCCGTCCAAATATACCACATGATACACAACGGAATCATCTTTCAAACTGTTGCCACTTGATGACAGCCCTGCAATTTCCTCCAACAACCCATCAAATCCACCACCCTCATAGGCATTACCCAAGCAACACCAATCCTTCAAAAAATCTCATCCCACAAAACCCTTATTACGTCATAGTGTAGTAAGAGATGATCTGCCGATTCTCCATTCTTTTTACACATGTAGCATCAATCCATCACTACATATCCTCTCTTCCTCAAGTTGTCTGAGGTCAAGATCTTCTCAAGAGTGGCATTCTAAACAAAAAAAGCAACTTTAGAGGGCACACGAGACCTCCAAATGTTCTTCCAAGGGAATGGAGTATGATCTTGTGTTGTCAAAAGGTTGTAATACGCCTTAACGGTACATTTCTTGTGATCCTTAGACCTTCACTTCAAGCTATCATGTTGTGCCATAGTAGTCCCCAAGGAATGCAATAGGCTGAAAAAGTCTGAAACCAAAGATAATTCCCAGTCATGAAAATCCCTATTAAACAGAATATTCCACTGATGCGAACCATGATAAAATAACTGCGCATCCGCCACTGAAGCCTCCGTATTAGCTGCAATACGATATAAAGCCGGAAAAACCATTTCCAATGCATGATTTCCACACCACACATCCCGCCAAAAACTGATTCGGTTGCCCTCACCGGCTACAAAGCGAATATGATTTTCAAAGCATGACCACCCCTTCCTTATAAACTTCCATAAACCCACTCCATACCCCCCCTCACTTCCTTGGAACACCATCCACCCCAAGCAACACCATATCTAGCGTCTATGCTATACAATTGTTTATGTTGTTACATTTTATCTTTATATTCAGTTGTGAATGGATTCTGCTTTTAATACATCTATAGATATCATTCGCATTGAAGATACTGATATACACACACGAGTGCATATGTTATCCAAATCAGGTGTCCATGCTCACTCGCATTAGTTTGGTATTCATCTGTTTTATTCTTTTAACACTCTTGAAATCATGGTTTACTTTAGGAACAAAGGGATAATGAGCAATGCAGGAATGAGGACATGAGTCCTTTGATTCTTAATGCATTTGACTTGATAATTCTATCTCAAGGATTAAACCTTGCATCGCTGTTTGACCGTGACCAGGTATGGATTATTACTTCTTCACTGTTAGGATTCATTTTTATCTAATTTCTGCTCTAGCAATTCCACCTCTGGTGTGAAAAATAAAATAGTATATAGATCATTGCTTACCTGTTGAGGGGTCATTTGAGGACGCACATGAGGGTGTCATGCATAGACACAAATATGACATTGACTGTTGGTCAGGCAACTTCTTGAAACCCAGACTATGGGACATGGATAGCTATGTTTAATCATGAAATTAAAATATACAGATGCTTTGATTATTGTAATAGTGCTTTTTAGCATGTCAGAGACCCATATTACTGAGACATTGATAATAATTATACTTGGTAGTAACTTCATTAACAAAGGCAAAAAAAAAAACCTTTAATACACATTTCTTAGGTAAGCACAAGTGGAAACTACTATGAGTTCTAAAATAGGTGTCAAACCAAACTTCATACTATAATGTTGCCTATCATCCTTAGGGATACGTCCCACATCACAGACAATGAATCCCATGCAAAATTGGAGCCTCAAATATGTTCTGTTCTTTTTAACGTGTTTTGTCCCAATAGGGCTTGGTGTATATTTGATAGGTTTCTAACTTCTCCCTCTTTGGGCGATGTTCATTTAGGGGCTCTCTATTATGGGCTAGGTGTTCTCTCTTGTATACACTCAATGTACTTGGTTATGCCTATTGATATTAATATATTTTTACTTATAAAAAAAAATGCTTCAATTTTGCCTTTCATCAGTAATATAAAAAAATCTCAATATCATACAAGAAGTGTATGTTCTCATGGAATAGTTTGACAAACTTTTCCTACTTCCATCAAGATGTTTGAATTTCTTGCACTCCCTGACAGGACTCTACAAAGCATCAGACACGCTTTGTTTCACAGAAGCCCGCAAAGGTTGTTTTATCGAGTATGGAAGTTGTTGCACAATCAATGGGGTTTAAGACTCACATACGCAACTTTAAGGTAGACCTCTTAGCATTTGCTATTATAAATAGTATTTTTATTTGAGTATTTGTCTACCTTGGTTAAAATATATATATATATTTGAACTGATGAAGCTACCAATGATTTTGTCTTGTAGTCCCGTTTCTTCTGCTCTATAGATATACATAGTTCATTATGAAGGATGATATAATCCTCCCCCAAACTCATTCTAAAATTGCTTCAAATTTCAGATGAGAGTGGAAGGTTTGTCAGCAAAGCACCAGAGTCATTTCTCAGTTATTCTGGAAGTAAGCTTTCCATCCTGGACCTTCTATATTTTAACCTGCACCTTACTTTCTCGTCTGCTCATTTCTGCTGTATGGTAAATTTAAACTTTTAACTGTTTTGGCTGAAGATTTTTGAGGTTGCTCCGACATTTTTAATGGTTGATATTCAAAAAGCAGCTGGAGATTCTGTTGAATATCTCCAGGTAAGCGAAATCTAATTTACGCATCAGATTGTCACATAGACCAATCTTGATATTTTGGGTCATGAAAAGAAAGTTTTCTCTTGTTACAGTTCTACAAGGATTTTCGTAGCAAGCTTGAGGATATCGTTTGGAAACCACCTATTGATTCAAGCAAATCAAGGATCACCAAGGCAAAGAGCAAGAAGCGTTGATGTTGTTAAGATGATGTTACGCAGTGTAATCTGGGGGTTGAGAAAGATGATGTTGTTCCTATACGAACACATTAGGATTACAGCTTGCTCAGATGCATCCTGCCATGAGAAAGCGGAAAAAAAAGCAGGGTAGATATTGAAAGAGAGGAATTACAAAGAGGATTAAGTGTAGTAATTATCTCAGTCGATTTGTTGATGAAAATTTACGTGTGTCATGTTGTAGTTCTTTAATTGCCGAACATGATGGTGAGTTCAGAACTTGTATGTTTAAGTTTTGACGCTTTATGATAAAACGGTAACTGTTAATTTTTGTGGGCGTCTGCTATTACTAGTACGCTCCGTAGAAAAAATGAAATACGTTTATTTCATATTTTTTCATTTTTTTTCAAAAGAAGTGTGAAATGCTTACACATTCTAGAATTGCAAATATCTTTATTAAAAAGATATGCCAAACTGTATTGTATAAGTTCATACTTATAAAATGAAAAAAACTTGTAACTATATAATTTTTTTATAATTTTATTTAAAATGAAGGGTAGTTATGTAAAATTAAAATTATTTTTAATATATGGCACAATTACTGATTTAAAATAAATTATAAAAAAATTATAGATATATAGATATCTAAAGTCGATAATTAAAAATTTTTCAATTAGTAAATAAAGAAAGTGGTACAACTAAAGGCAAAAATTAATTTAAGAAAAATTGGTGCGGATAGTACGTTATAATATAATTATGAACAAAAGAATTCAAGAGTAAAAAAAATTTCAAAACAAAAATTATATTTATTATCTATATTTTATATTTTCTCGTATGTAGTATAGGAATAATGAATAGAAAATTTTAATTAGTTTAACAGTAATAAAAAAAATAATAACTTTAAAAATAATAAAAATAAAAATAATATATAATATGTAAAATAATGAGTTACAAAATTCATTTAAAAAAGTTGCTTATCTGGAGCGGCTCGGCCCAAAATTGAGAGACGGGCTTAGACTCAACCAACAAGAGATAGCGGCATCTCCAACCAATACAATACAGCAGTTTAAAGACAGGTTTGAATGCCTAGACAAAATATAAAATTATTGTCTCATTACATTTTTTTTTTAATTTTTGTATAAAATATAATAAATAATTTAATTTTTTTAAATTTTTAAATAATATTATTATTAAAAAATAATATTTTAATTTTTTTTCTAAAATAAAAAAATTTCATGTCACTCGCCTAACTTACCCAAGGAGTCGACACCTAAAAAGAAAACGACATCACATCAGACACCAGATTCAGAGTTGGTGACGTCACGATTACAAGGCCCGCTTTCCGATCTCGGGGCCCGCATAATTTATAAAATAAATTGAAAGATATTCTGTTCAGTCCTCGCCACCAACCCACCCAACAGGCACTTCCAAACCGAATCAGAACACCAGAAATCTCTCTCTTGGAGGATGGCAATGGCGGCGGCAATGGCTCTTCGCAGAGTCTCCTCCTCCATTAAACACCCTATTCGACCGTTCGTCAATCGCATGGTGCTTTTCTCGATATTTTCCTTGTGCCCTGCGAGATCTTCTCTCTCCTTTTTCTTTTGCCCGCCATTTTCTCAGCGTTCAGTTTTTTTTTTTGTTACTGATTGATTTTTCGTTTTCCCCCTGTTTTCTGCTTCTTTCGATCGCAGTCCTCTTTGCCCAACGAGGCAGCACAGGAAAAGGAAAAGGGTCGTGCTACTGTAAGCCAATTCTTTCTCACTGCGCCTCGTATACTACTCTACGCATTTGCTATCGTTTTGAGATCTCTGGTTTTGAAAAAGGGCTTATTTCCTGGGCTTTAGCGGGATCTGATTCAGTTTGTCTTTTATTGTAAGGAAATTCATGCTAAGAAATTTTGGTTGTAGTGGATCAAGCAATTGAATGATCCGTTGGAGGCCATCGATCCGGAAATTGCTGACATCATCGAGCTCGAGAAAGCTCGGCAATGGAAGGTGACATATATAAATCGTTCCAAAATCCTCTCTGTTTCTTTCAGTTCATTTTCAACTTATCGTATTACTAGACTTCAAATCTTTAGAATGGGTGGAATAGGATTTTGTTTTGGACATTTCAATCAGAACTTATGAGTTTCTATAAAACTGAAAATTGAAGCTTTTGTGTCTGTTAATTTGGGAATCCGGGTATGTCGTATGTATTAAATCATTTTTTATTTATAGGGGCTTGAACTCATACCTTCGGAGAATTTCACGTCGTTGTCAGTGATGCAAGCTGTTGGATCTGTAATGACCAACAAATACAGCGAAGGGTATCCTGGAGCTAGATACTACGGAGGAAACGAGTATGTTTGTATATGTAAATTATGTTTTTCTTCCCGATGTTTATGTGAACTTAAATAGAGAATATCTTTGTATTTTTCTGCGTTTTGTTGGTTATTTTTTTTAGTGAATAAAACAAAACCCGTTTATCTGATGCAATGAGAACATTTGTTTAAATTAATGAGATAGTTATGTAAATAGTCTTGTTTTGGA
The DNA here is from genome assembly GCA_003123785.1 of Pterocarya stenoptera. NCBI lineage: Eukaryota > Viridiplantae > Streptophyta > Magnoliopsida > Fagales > Juglandaceae > Pterocarya > Pterocarya stenoptera. The sequence goes on from QEOT01000226.1 coordinate 158,745, forward strand.
AATGAAGAGAAATCGAAATAACGGCTTCTTTATATAGTATGAAACTTATCTTTGTTTGACATTTCTTGGCCGGCTTATCCTTTTTTATTCTTGTTCATGTCCATTTTTTACTCCTCTTTATTTTTCTGGATCTAGACATTTATTTATTCTCTGAATATTTATCCATTTAGGTATATTGACATGGCTGAGTCCTTGTGTCAAAAGCGTGCGCTAGAAGCTTTCCATCTGGATCCTGCAAAATGGGGAGGTATTGAACTNACTTATGAGTTTCTATAAAACTGAAAATTGAAGCTTTTGTGTCTGTTAATTTGGGAATCCGGGTATGTCGTATGTATTAAATCATTTTTTATTTATAGGGGCTTGAACTCATACCTTCGGAGAATTTCACGTCGTTGTCAGTGATGCAAGCTGTTGGATCTGTAATGACCAACAAATACAGCGAAGGGTATCCTGGAGCTAGATACTACGGTGGAAACGAGTATGTTTGTATATGTAAATTATGTTTTTCTTCCCGATGTTTATGTGAACTTAAATAGAGAATATCTTTGTATTTTTCTGCGTTTTGTTGGTTATTTTTTTTAGTGAATAAAACAAAACCCGTTTATCTGATGCAATGAGAACATTTGTTTAAATTAATGAGATAGTTATGTAAATAGTCTTGTTTTGGAAATGAAGAGAAATCGAAATAACGGCTTCTTTATATAGTATGAAACTTATCTTTGTTTGACATTTCTTGGCCGGCTTATCCTTTTTTATTCTTGTTCATGTCCATTTTTTACTCCTCTTTATTTTTCTGGATCTAGACATTTATTTATTCTCTGAATATTTATCCATTTAGGTATATTGACATGGCTGAGTCCTTGTGTCAAAAGCGTGCGCTAGAAGCTTTCCATCTGGATCCTGCAAAATGGGGAGGTATTGAACTAAACATTTTATTTGTACACAATGCTAGGTAAACATTAATAATACAATTTAATCATGCCATCTTTTTTGTCTCAGTTCAATCTCTATGTTTCTTTTTTATAAGTAAGAAGATATTTTATTGATATAAAAATAGGCATAGCTCAAGTACACAGGAGATATACATGTGATTACACCTACTTAGGAACTAGAAATGGTTACAAGGAAATCATGGAAGCTGAGAGTCTGAGACCATTTAAATCTATAGCAATGCCCCACATAAATAAAATCTTTCAGAAAAAACTCTTAAACTCTTCCAAGGAGCACTCATGATCCTTGAAATGTCTATCATTTCTTTCGCTCCATATGCACCAAAATATACAAATGGGAGCCATCTTCCACACGGCTACAATCTGTGGTGCCCCCATGATCCCTCTCCAACTTGCTAGTAGTTCAACCACCCTCTCCGGCATAACTCATGCTAATCCCACTTTGCTGAAAAAGTAATTCCATATGCCCTGAGCAAACTCACAATGTAAGAGTAGATGATCCACTATTTCACAACTATTTTTGCACATACAGAACCAGGCAATGATGATAAGCCCACGTTTTCTTAGATTATCAATGGTCACGATCTTCCCTAAGGCTGTTGTCCAAACAAAGAAAACAACCTTAGTAGGTGCTTTACTCCTCCATATGTTCTTCCAATGAAAATTATTCCTAGCTTGAGCTGTAAGTGTCTCATAGAAAGATCGTACAGAAAATTTTCCTTTGCTAGAAGGACTCCATTCCATCTTTTCCACCACTGTAACAGCATGACTAATGTTGTATAGCAAGTTAAAGAACTCCACCAGGACACCTACTTCCCAATCATGTGCCTCCCTAGTGAATGTTAGAACCATTAGTAACTGCCCGCAAGTTAGCCACCATAGCATCTTGTTCACGTGCAATTCCGAAAATAGAGGGATAGACATCGTTAAGAGCCATATCTCAAACCCAAACATCATGCCAAAATATAATTCTACTGCCATCCCCCCATACACGGCCTAGTGTTGCTACAAAAAGACCACCAACCTTTCCGGATATGCTTCCATAACCCCACTCCGTATGCCCCCCTAACTTCCTTAGAACACCAACCCCCCCTTGTACTCCCATACTTAGTATCAATCACCACCTTCCATAATGCTTCCCTCTCATAATTATATCTTCACAACCATTTCCCAAGAAGAGCTTTATTGAAGGCCCTCACAGATTAGCGTTTCAAGTGTTTGCCTAAATTTGCGTTTCACAGATTAGGACAAATAATTCCAGAGAGCTTTACTGATACAATGATCCGAGTGACTGACATAAGACTGCCCTTCAATTTGGAGTTTAGTTGTCTCCTATGCTCTATATAGCTATGCCAAAAGGCTTTGGTTTGAAAGCTTAGTTAAACTAATATTTTGGTTTCCTTCTCATGACTGAAGTTGTTTTACCAGTTCAAAAGTATCCTAAACCTTTTTCGTCTTTCCATGTTCCTAAACCTTTTAGTCTTTCCGTGATTTTGTGTAGTAATATAAATCGCTGTATTTGTATGGCAGTTACTGAGCATTTGTTTTGTCAGGAACTTGTTATATTGCTTTAATTGAATTGTGATTATATATTTATTTATTTTATCATTCATCTTTTCATTTTTGCCATATAAAGAGAACCGTATGATGAATACTTGCTCTAGAACCTAGACTGAACTTACTGTATGCTTTATTTTCTGCAGTCAATGTGCAATCACTGTCCGGATCCCCTTCTAACTTTCAAGTTTATACTGCATTGTTGAAACCTCATGAGAGAATCATGGCTCTTGATCTACCTCATGGTGGGCATCTTTCCCATGGATATCAGGTGCCTATACCTTCTGTTGAAATTTTGCCTAATGAATCAGGTTGTAATTTTTCACTCTTGGTGATTGAGGAATGCATACCTGTTTCTAGTTTCAGTTACAAGGAATGCATACCTTGTTAAAGAGGTTTACTTTTAAAGGCAATGATACTTATGATACACAAGTCCTCATTAGTTGTCTATTGTGCAGACTGACACGAAGAAGATATCTGCTGTGTCTATATTCTTTGAGACAATGCCGTACAGATTGAATGAGAGCACTGGTTATATTGACTATGACCAGGTACCTTATCATATATATATATTCATAAGAACTGAAATTTTCTTTCTAATCATTACAAAAATGTACACTTTGGAATGCTTGTATCATGCTCATCCATCTTATTTTTCTAGAAATTATCGTACTTGTAATATTTTTTTGGGTCAGTTATAGCTTGTATGGCTGTAAGATCAATGTTTCTTAGCTTCATGCTCAGAAATAGAATATATGGAGAGGGTTATGTGTTGTACATCTTGCGGATATTTGCAAATGCCCTATAAAATGGGAATTGTAACTTAATTATGTAATTTTGTTCGTTGCATCTTTATAGTCTAAAAATTGACTTGGGATAGTTGTTGCAAACAGTGTGTCAATGTTGCTTTCTGGTGATACCCTCAGTTCTGTGAAGTTCCGCATATTATCAATTTTAACACATCAAAAGTTAATTTCTTTCAAAATCAGAATGTAAACCTTTTGCGTTTCCCGGAGCTAAAGAATTTCATGTGCGATTTAGTAGTAACTCACTGAGAAATTCTCAGTTTTTAGGAGCTTAAGTGTCAAAATTTTATGGCTTTCCAATGATCTTAGTGGTGATGCATTCACCATTTCATTGTCTATTTCTTTATATGAGGGGAATGTATCTGATTTATCAGCATCAAGCAAATGTACAGTCTGAATAAGTACTGAAAATTTGACTTGGGATGAAAATTTGTACTGAAAATATTGAATAAGTACTGAAAATAAGTACTTAATATATTTATAGTTATAAAAAAAACTAAGTTCTGAAAATTTGTTTTCCTGTTATTCCTCATGAGGTAGGTTTCATCTTCTGAATTTTCCAAAGGGCTAATTTTGGTTTATATATTTTCTTTCTTTTAGATTGCTATTGGAAACTTCTTTTCCTTCTTTTTAATCTTTTGTTAATGAAGGGTTGAGTTATGTGAATGAAAATATCTGCAGTTGGAGAAAAGTGCAACACTTTTTAGACCAAAACTAATAGTCGCTGGTGCAAGTGCTTATGCACGCCTTTACGATTATGGACGCATCCGCAAGGTAAAAGTTTTGTTTGCCTTTGCAATTGCTATGATAGTGATCATGGATTAGTCTACGTGCACTCAATCTTAGATCACATTTTTTTCCCTGCTGGTTTTGACAGGTATGCGATAAGCAGAAAGCAGTTCTGCTAGCTGATATTGCACATATCAGTGGATTGGTTGCAGCCGGTGTCATTCCATCTCCTTTTGACTATGCAGATGTTGTGACAACAACAACGCACAAATCCCTTCGTGGCCCACGTGGGGCTATGATATTCTTTAGGAAGGGGTTGAAAGAGATTAACAAAAAAGGGCAAGAAGTAAGTCCCCTTTTTTTTTTCTTGTGAGAAGAAAACAAATGAGGAAATGAAAAAAGTCTCGTGTTCCAGTTACAATTTGCTACTTGTGCGTGGTCTCTTTTAGTGGCTTGTTGTTTCTTTTGGTTCCCAAGGCTAGAATGAACTTTTCAAATGTTTAGTTTAATCTAACAGGTGTTGTATGATTATGAAGACAAAATCAATCAGGCTGTCTTTCCTGGACTTCAAGGTGGTCCACACAATCATACCATAGCTGGTTTAGCAGTTGCATTGAAGCAGGTTATTGCGAGTTTATGCAAAAGAAACTGTGATTATTTTTAATAGAATACTAGATAGTGATTTTTCTTTTATTACTCATAGCCAAAGCTCATGTATTGATTCTTGGACTGTTTTCTCATTATAGGCCAGAACTGCAGAGTTCAAGGCTTATCAAGAGCAAGTTCTTTGTAATTGCTCACAATTTTCACAGGTATAAAGAATGGGTACTTATTCTAACATCTGTTATCTACAGTTCTTTGTTCTTCTTTTGGGCAGGTGGACTGTTAGGATTTTACACACTCACCTCTTGTGGTTTCCATCATTAAGTAGTATAGTCATGTTTTATTGTGTCATCTGTCTCATTATTTTACTCTTAACAGCCTACTATGATACTTTCTCTGAGATGCAGAGTTTGTTGGAGAAGGGCTATGAACTTGTCTCTGGTGGAACTGACAACCATTTAGTGTTGGTGAATTTGAGAAACAAGGTAGAGGAAGTTTTCCTTCCTTTGGTAACTGTTTTATCCAATTATTTATTTCCCTTGCAGGAATTTATTGGGAATATGGCCAGGTGTGTTTTCATGTTGGATAAATGCTTTAAGAACAACTTTCCCTTAATTTATTGAAGAGAACTTTTTATGGAACAACTAGACAATCGGGTATTGAAGGAAAAAGTGACTAGAGAAGTTTTTTTTTTTTTTTTTTAATATGTCGGGGAACCTCTCCAAAGCAGGGCCCTTTGGACCCATCCCTGCAGAATAAACCTCGGTCCTATGCACCGCACCCTCTAAAGTTTTTCTACACAAAACTAGTTAAATCACTGGTTTTTCACCGGGGGTGTGCCCTAAATGATTGTTTGCACCCATGAGGTGTTGAACCTTGAAGGGAGTGATACCCTAAGACCAAGGCCTTAACCACTTGGGCCAACGCCTTGAGGTTTACCACAGAAGTTTATAGTTGGATTTAATGAAATAATCCAACTACTTTAGGCATGCATTCAGGAAAATCATGAACTTCACTGCGTAGTGGATGGATGATATTTGTGTCAGCTGGGCTACAAACAGCTATATATGAAAGGAAGCTGCTAATTTTTTTCTTTGAAATTCGATTTGATAGGGCATTGATGGGTCAAGAGTAGAAAAGGTTTTGGAATCAGTTCATATTGCAGCCAATAAAAATACTGTTCCTGGGGACGTTTCTGCCATGGTTCCTGGCGGCATTCGCATGGGTACAGCCTCCCTCCTTTGGTCATCTTATACCAGCGTGATTGTTGGATATGTACTTTATATTGATGCAGACCTATTCACTGGTGCATCAGGAACCCCAGCTCTCACATCTAGAGGGTTTGTTGAGGAGGATTTTGCAAAAGTAGCTGACTTTTTTGATGCAGCCGTGAAGTTGGCCTTGAAAATCAAGGCTGATTCTGAAGGTTTACTTCTTAATTATCTCTAGTTATCCATTGTTATTTTTGTAATGTTATGTTGTCGAGTGTAAAATTTTGGCTGCGAACACTGTATACTCATCTGTGTCTCTGATACTATTATTCCAGGAACAAGACTGAAGGATTTCGTGATGACCATGCAATCAGATGCACACATTCAATCTGAGATTGCAAAGCTCCGGCATGAGGTTGAGGAGTACGCTAAGAAATTCCCAACTATTGGTTTTGAGAAAGAAACAATGAGATACAAGGACTGAAGAAGGATGTTTCCTGCTCAAGGTTTGTCATATTTTGCTTGCTCTTTGAGCCAAGTGCAGACATTTTCATTTCTTTATTGGACGAAAGCCATGGAAAACTTCAATGTTGGAGCATAGTTTTAGATATGTGGAGCTGTATTTTGTATATACATGGTTGTACTTGGTGTCTGGAAATGCTTGAAGAAACAACTAAAGGAACTTGCGAAATTAGTATGGTTCTAGAAATGGCATGACAGACATGAATTTGAGTTCTGCTTACAAGGAATACGATGTTAGTTCTCGAGTAGAAACATTAGTGGCAAAAGTTGAAACACCTGGGAATGTACTTTTTCAATGTTGTAAGCATAAGATTACAATCTTGATCATTCACACTTTAAATTTGTTTCTGCAGATGTACTCGTGCTGGACAGGCCATCAGTGTCTACATCCATATATCCTCAATATTTAGTGAAGAGAGAGAAGCATTGGAGCGTGTTGAGCTTTCATCTATATAATTTGGAAAATGAACTTTCATGCAAATTTAGATTAAAATTCTATTAACTGATGCTTTGCAAATAATAAACATTGATTCTTGAAGTTATGTTTACATGGAATTATCAGTAGTATTGCGAATTCGCACATTCTACTTTTAAGCCGAAAGAAAGTAATTGATGCAGAATATTTTACAAAATTGTTAACAACTCTTCAATAAAATATTATTTTTTAAAAATTAAAAGATCCATCAAAATCAAATATATTTAAAAAATATTAATATTTTATTTAAAATGTGTAAAGGTTATAAAATAGTTTGGGCCGGTTTGGATTTAGAAACTATTTCATCCCATCTTATTATTATAATTTTTTAAAATTTTTACATAAAAGATAATAAACAATTTAATTTTTTAAAATCTCAATTAATTTTTTTTAATTTTAAAAAAATAAAAATATTAAAACTAATATTTTAATAATATTTTATTTAACTTTTAACTAAAATTATTTCATTTCATCTTACTATCCAATTCATACCTATTTCTGTAAACTCTGACCTATGTTTCAACTCAATGGGCTAGTGTATATCTCTATTTTTGGATCGGAATAGAACATCTCGGTAAGCAGCAAGAAACTTTGGCCCATCAAGCGGTGATAAACGGTTGGTCTGAACTGAACCGGTCCGGACCAAGATTGAGACCGGTTAGTCTCGATCCATGTTTTAAAGGATCGAAAAGTTTCGATCTGGTCCATGGTTTAAGATTTTTCCACCCCAGACCGAACCAGACTGAATGAAAAATAAAAATAAAAAATATATATTATTATTTATATAATAATTGTATAATTTATTATGTAATTTTTATCTAACCTATCACTATTAACAATATAACATTTTAAATATGTTATTAACAATTTTTAATATTCTATCAATTAACTAATATATAATATCAATTAGTTAATTATATAGTAACTATATAAATTAATAATGTAATTTTTCTAATTTATTATTATTAACCGTATAAAATATTTTTTTTATTGGGTTAATTATACAATCCACATTAATAAGTCATTTAATTTTAATTTAGTATTTTAAATAAAAAAAATTTTATTAATTGATTTTAAAAAATTAAAAAAAAAAAGAGGCCAAATCGAATAGACCTATTGAATTGGACCGGACCAAACTAATAACTACCGGTCTAGTCTGGTCCCTATAGGTGTTCGGTCTGATCTAATTCGAGAAAATGATAGACCATCACTAGACCGACCAATTTGCACCCTTAGCCCATGTTCCAAGTGTCGAACGATAGAAAAGTTTACGATCCTACAAATTGCCAAGTATTATGATCAGTTCAACCTACACTTCCGACCAAGAAAGAAATGTCGATTGGTTAGTTATGGATCTAAAATTTGGATAATTATTATTTATTATTTTATTATTATTTACAAAATATCTAAGATCAGTTTGAGTATATTACTCAAACGCAATCTAAATCAATAATTATTTAATAGTTTTAGAGTATGAATAAGTGGTATTCTCATCTTATCACATTATGTCATTTTATTAAAAATTGATATTTACATAAATAATTTTAATGCATGACATTTTAAACCATGGATTTGTTAGACAGGGTGAAATGAAAAGATTAAAATGTAATTCTCGTACTATTTTTTTTATATGCTACACCCAAAATTACTAGCGCTAACACATTACATCTTGGATCTATTAAAATAGATAAATAACTCAATTCTTGGCTACAAGATTTTAAAAAGAAGATGTACACAACGTTTTTTATTGTTTCAGATACTAAAACCTTCTTAAATGTATTTTCCACTTCGATGAAAATAGGATAATAAAAGCGCATATTTAAACACCAAGAGCCTTTTTTAAAAATAAAAAATAAAAAAACACCAAGAGCGTTTATTATTATTATTATTTTTTTAATGGGAACACTATTTCCAGGATTCTATCCAGCGGGTGGCTAGGTGCCAGCCAAGTTAAAAAGCCAATCCTTCTCTTCCCTCCACAATTTTATCTGGACAGATAGATAGGAGAGGATAAGTAGACTCCACTGTAGTAATTTCCTTATTATTCGATACATGCTATCCCAGAAATCCTTCATGGCTTCTTTGCCTTCAGTTGCTGTAACTCGCACTCCCAAGCTCGACCCAGACTTCAGGAAGCATCCCGCCAGTTATTCTGTCCCCGAAAAGGTACTTCTACTTCTTCATTGAATACGTAATGAAATTCTGAATTGATCCAACTAACTTTTGGAAGTGACAAAAGAATATATGGATTTTTCGCTTTGGGGAACCTTATCTATGTTGGCTATACATGATTTGTTATCAGAATCCTCGTAAGACTCTTTTTTCTTTTTTTCAAAGTAACGTTTATATACAGACTTATCGGTGTTTTTAATTCCAATTCTTTTTAGTGTTGGATAATATATACAAAATATTACAGCTATTAAATGATTATCAGTTTAGGAGTCACAAAGCAAGTACTTCCTTTTACTAGCTGAATTACTTTGATAAAACGTTGACTGCTGCATGATGCCAAAATATAAGGTTGCTGTATATTAGCTGAAAACTTGAGTTTCAACATTTGCATTCGCTTATATCATCCTTTTATAATACGTATTATCAATCATGAGAGTGATCCTAAAGCTGCATATTGTGTTCAGAGTCCAAGCATCTCATATCAAAAAAATCAGGCGCACACCCATTTGGATGGGAGTTCAGAACTTACGTCTCTAGACTTCCGAGAAGCGCTTTTATTGATAAAAGAGGGGACGGAGATTGAATCGTCTTATTATGTTCCCCTCTTGCAAGAATGCATTGAAAAAAATTCGGTATCAAAAGCACAAATTGTTCACGATCACATCATGAAGACGGGTACGCATGGAGATCTGTTCATCATGACCTTCCTGATTAATGTTTATGCAAAATGTGGAACCATGGAATATGCTCGTAAGGTCTTTGACAATTTGCCTAGAAGAAATATCGTTTCATGGACAACCCTGATGACGGGATATGTTCACAATTCACAGCCAGAGCTTGCCATCCAGGTTTTCCAAGAAATGTTGGAGGCTGGAGCTTATCCTACGAATTATACTCTCGGAACTGCTTTAAATGCTTGTTCTTCCTTGCACTCAGTTAGGTTGGGGAAGCAATTTCATGCTTATATTATCAAGTACCAGATTGACTTTGACACAAGTGTCGGCAATGCCCTGTGTAGCTTTTACTCCAAATTTTGCAATTTGGGATCTGCTATTAAAGCCTTTCAGAGGATTAGGGAAAAGAATGTGATCTCATGGACTGCAGTTATATCTGCCTGTGGTGATAATGGTGAAGCTGCGAGGGGTTTAAAGTTTTTCACGGAAATGCTAAGTAAGGATATCAAACCCAATGAGTTTACCTTGACTAGCATCTTGAGCTTGTGTTGTACAACGCTGTCTTTGGGTCTAGGAGCTCAAATTCACTCATTAAGCAGTAAACTTGGCTATGAATCATATCTACCCATTAAAAATTCTATCATGTATTTGTACCTTAAATGCGGATGGATTAGAGAGGCTCAGATGTTGTTTGATGGAATGGAAACTGTTAGCTTGGTTACATGGAATGCAATGATTGCAGGCCATGCCCAGGTGATGGATTTTGTAGAGGATGATATTTCAGCATATAAAAGCGGATGTGAGGCACTTAACATTTTCCTTAAATTGAACCGGTCGGGATTGAAACCTGATCTATTCACCTTCTCGAGTATCTTAACTGTATGTAGTAGATTGGTGGCCCTAGAACAAGGGGAACAAATCCATGCTCAGACCATTAAAACTGGGTTTTTGACAGATGTGGTAGTAGGCACTGCACTAATAAACATGTATAGTAAATGTGGAAGCATCGAAAATGCGAGTAAAGCTTTTGTGGAGATGGATACAAGGACTATGATATCGTGGACTTCTATGATTACAGGTTTTTCTCAACAAGGCTGGTCTCAGCAAGCGCTTCAGCTCTTTGAGGATATGAGATTAGCTGGAGTTAGGCCAAACCAGATTACTTTTGTGGGTGTCTTTTCAGCTTGTAGCCAGGCTGGAATGGTCAATGAAGCACTCAGTTACTTCGAGATGATGCAAAAGGAATATAAGATTAAGCCTGTGATGGACCATTTTGCTTGCCTGATTGATATGTTTGTGAGGTTGGGTCGGTTAAAAGAAGCTTTTGATTTTATCGAAAAAATGGATTTTGAGCCCACCGAGTTTATTTGGTCGCTCTTAATCGCCGGGTGTCGAAGTCATGGGAACTTAGAATTGGGGTTTTATGCTGCTGAACAACTGCTCAAGCTCAAACCAAAAGATACTGAAACTTATGTCTTGTTGTTAAATATGTATATCTCTGCAGGCAGATGGAAGGATACTTCTAGGGTGAGAAAAATGATGAAAGAGGAGAAACTTGGGAAATTGAAGGATTGGAGCTGGATTAACATCAAGGAGAAGGTGTATTCATTTAAACCGAATGACAAGTCACATTTTCACAGTGCAGATCTTTACACATCACTGGAGAATTTGCTTCAACAAGCAAGTAGTCTTGGATACGAGTCCCTAGAAACTTTGGAGGTAACTGATGAGGATGAGGAGGAAAATACATCTTCTTCTACCGCTTATCACAGTGAAAAGTTGGCCGTTGCATTTGGACTGTTGAACACGCCAAATGCTACGCCAATACGGGTAATCAAGAGTGTCTTTATGTGCAGGGACTGCCATAATTTTGCAAAGTACATTTCATTACTGACTGATAGGGAAATCATCATTCGAGATAGCAAGCGGCTTCACAAATTTGTTAATGGACGCTGTTCTTGTGGAGACTTCAGTGGTCTTCCTTGATATCTTTCGGTGTCCGGATGAGTGGGTAGGAAACATTCCAAAAAAATCCTATCTCATCCTCTCGTTTATCGTGAGGCTGAGGGAGGTCGATAGATAGGAGAGCATTAACCTTGTTGTATAGTGTGTCTGGTTGGCTTCGTGGTGTGCTTCCCATCATTATTTTATGGGCACTTTGACGAGCAAGATGTGCATCCCGGATGGAAGAGGTGCCGTTTGATTGGAGGGGCATAGTCCAGTTGGTTAAGACTTTTATAATTTTATTGTTCAAATTTTGAATACATTGAAGCCGTTTAAGAGGTTGAATTCTAGCGGGAGAAAGATGCTTAGGGAACTTAATTGTCCCATTGTGCCGGTACTCTCTAAACCACCGAGGGTGTGTACGTGGTCAAGGCCAATTGCGGGTTTGTGTAAATTGAATATTAATGGTAGTTCTTGTGGGAATCCGGGTGCATCGGGTGGGAGTGCGGTCACTTGGGATGAAAATGGAAAAGTTGTGGCAGGTTTTGCACATTCTTATGGACATACTACAAAAACCGTTGTGGAGTGTCGGGCTTTACTAGAGGGCTTGAGATTGTGTCATCAACTTGGTTTGAGGGATGTTTTAGTTGAATCTGATTCGAAGGTAGTCGTGGGATGGTTTTTGTCGGAGACTTGTAATTATTAGTATTTGTGGGACTTTTGGGATGAAGCTATGGGCCTCATTACTTCTCTCAACGCTCGAGTGTGTCATATTTTTAAAGAGGCTAATATGGTTGCTGATTTTCTGACTAAAGAATGGGTCAATGGTCGGGTTATGGATTTTTTAGGAGATGTTTTTGGTCCAAGGAGATTTCGTGGGCTTGTTAGTATGGATAGATAGGATATCCCTTGTATTCGTCAGTAGCCTTTTAATTGGGAGATGTTTTCTGTTTATTTTGGATAAAGTTATATTCGTGGTTATTCATCCACCTTAGTAAATGTGTTTTTAATAAATAAAGGTGCGATTCTCCTTTCCTTTATTATAATAATAATAATAATAATAATAATTAAGGAATGTTTGTGAACAAAATCTCTAATTAGTATAGGAATGTCGTTACTTTGCAGCCATCGATGCCATCCATGACGGTGGTTGTAATTTTGCAGAGGTGGAAGAACTCAAGAAAGTATCAGTAATCAGCAAACCTTTTAATTAAGAGCATTATTATGCATAAGCCTACACACCACACATCAATGTGTTTTTTATTTTTTTTTATTTTTTTTTTCAATTTTTTTTTTATTTTACTCTTCTTAAAACATTTATATTTTTTTATTCATCATCCATATAATACACATTTAATAAGAGAAACAAATAAAAATAAATAAAAAAAATTATGGTGTGTGGTGTGTAGGTTGATGTAAAAATTAATTCTTTTATTAGAAGCAATCTTCCAAATTTATTTTACATAAGCGGATATTTATTACTTACCGATAGAAATACATATAGAGGTAAAGCATGAATCATACCATTATTGAAGATGTAGTCCATAGCTTTTCTTTTTCTCTCTCTTAAATAAGAGCATTTAATCTATTCAATATTTTAATCATTATAAAACTCCAATAACTAAATAAAATAAAATAATGAGATTTCACTAAAATTGAGGAATCGTCATCATAAATTATTTACTTCCTAGATATGATATAATCAAATCATTATTTAGGCTTAAGTTGGCAAATAGGAAAAGATGTTTAAAAAAAGAGGAATGTTACTCATTATTATAATTTTTATTATCTTTTTATCATTTCATGATAGGGTAGTAGATAATTAAAGATTATTTATTATATTTCACTTGTGAATCTATCATCTAATACCACATTATGAGATGATGAGAAGATGGTAGAAATTGAGATGATAAATAGATTCCTTAAAAAAAATCCTAGAAGAATAAAATTATTTATTAAAACTATCACGTAAAGACTATAAACTATAAAGATGGAAACCGATTCTTTTCTTTTCGTCAATTATCTTTGTCACGGAAAGACTATAAAGATGAGACTGATTGTCGTGGGGGGCTACTGGGATGGATGGGAAGTCGGCCGACTTCCTAGTGTCTGTGTGTGTGGAATTTGGGGTGCATATAAAAACAAAAGTAATGCTCAGTCATAAAGTGCGTGATTATCGCGAATTTTATTTAAAAAATAATAAAATCTATTATTAAAAAAAATATTTTTTTATGTAAATTTTATATTTTTTTATTTTTATAAAAATGTACAGCACTATTCGCTCTATAACTATATATAATATTTTTGATGAAGTAATTGAGTCGTTTTATGCCAACTCCTCGTTCGGAGATTATAGAATCTGGAATCTTTTATGCCAACTGAATTGAGCACTAAATTGGAGATTAGGGGATGTTTAGAAATAGTTCTTGTCTCAACTTATCACATTTTATTTTATTTTTAAACATTACTTAAACACAAATACTTTTAAATTAATCATTTTAACTTTTTCAAACTAATCATTATAATTTTTCAAAACTTTCAAACAAAAATTTAAATTTTTTTAATTCTCAAAATAAAAATTATATTAAAAATTTATATTCTAACAATAATTTCACTTTATAATATGTTTTATTTAATTTTTTCTCTCTCATTTTTTAAAATATCATAAAATATCTCAAATTATTTCACTACTATTTAAAAATCATCTTTTACTATTTATAAAATTTTCATCTCATCTCATTCCCTAAACATCCTAGGCTATATTTGGTAAGTAAGATAGTCTCATACTACTTCATTACTATTTATATTTATAAACATTTCATTACTATTCACAATTTATTTATTCTTTTTTAACTATTATTCATAATCATTTGAGATCACCTTCAAATACAGCCTAAAGTGGCTTTTAAGCAAAAGCAGTATGTTCAAACTTGCGTTCGGCCCACACAATCTCATGTTCAAGTAAATGGAGCTGGCCTTGGACTTTGTCTAGACTTCATCCTCACCTCTTGAGAGCATTGGCATCCCTCTAGTTAAAGTTATTTTTAAAATTTAGTTAAAAGAACATATTTTACATAAAATCAAAACTATTCAAAATATAATCTCATAATGGATTAGCTAAAATAATAATATAATATGTTTTTAATAAAAATATTTATTTATTATTAAATAATAATTTAACTTTTAATTAATTTATTGTTTTCCAACTATTTTTTTTAACCTAATTATCCAACAGATACCACATCTACAATTTTTGTGAGGAACGTTTTCGTCTTCTAATAGCAATTCATACACATTCACCATGTCCAATAAAACTCAGTGCAAATATGAAAAATATGTATCATAATAATCTGGAAAAATCTGTAAGAAATAATCTGAAAAAATCTGTATTATAATAATCTGAAAAAATCCTCTTTTTTTTTTTTTTAATTTCCTCTTGCTGGAGAAATGCAAGCGTAAAGCCTATAATACAGCAAAATTCAACCTCATATTCTTAGGTTTCTAGAGCCAAACCATCACAAATTAATCAGAAATGAGTCTATATATAATCAAATACGAGAGAGGAAAAAATTTTGAAATAAAAAATTCATTTTGTCTATAAACTGTAACTTACCAAATTTGAAATAGTTATTATAACTCAAAAGTAAAGCTGAGTTGAGAAGTTTTGAGTTTTAACTAATTCAATACAAATCATTTTAATAATAATTAAGCAAAATTTAAAGATACACTGCAATGCTAGTGCTATGAAGACACTAAGGTTCCGTCTACTTATATAAAACTTTCATCTCATCTCAATTATTATAATTTGTTCAAATTTTCATATAAAAATATAATAAATAATTCAACTTTTTTAAATCTAAAATAAAAATAATATTAAAAAATATATTTTAATAATATTTTATTTAACTACTATTTAAAACATCTAATCTTATTTTAACTAGCTATCTAAACTCAGCCAATTCATTAATCTGAACGCAAACTCATTGTCATTTCATTCCTTTTTCCCGTAAAGAAATGATATACAAATTTTAGAAGTATAAATTTTATATAAACCCTTTATAAAAAAAGTATAAAAATTTTAATTTTTCTTAATGAAGACTATATTTTTTTTATACAAAATTTATACATTTAAAATTTATATCTGGCGTTAATACGTTGATATTTTAACATCAAATCAAAGATAGCGTATTTTTAGCCATTTGCTCGGTCTAATCGCAATCTCATCAATCAGCGATCGTGGGGTCACGGGTGGACGGGCACTCGTAATCACCTATTCACTACCTGACAGATTGTTAATCATTGCATTAAATTTCGTCAGGTAAATTTGGATGGCCATATTTCGCAACTTGTATTTCAAAGTGTATCGTGGAAGAAAACGAAGAAGAAATCTGAATCTTAAAAATCTCTCTTCTGAATTAAAGCTATGCAATCATAATTAATCTCCCATGGGTTTGTGTGGAAGCTGATTTTACTTTCGAGTTGATGCAAATTAGAACTCATTGGCCTAGGCAATACTGGCAAAGTAATTTTCAATTAGAGGGGGTGCAGTTTTTTTCACTAGGCATCTGATTTATAAAATTGTTAAGTTCGAAGAATTAAAAAAAAAAATTAAACAAAAGAACAAAACAAAAATATGTAGAGTCTGGCGACCGTTTTATTACTCGTCACAAATGAAAAAAAAAAAACTAGCTAATAGTATAATATTGGTAAAACTTCCATTATTCACGCCACAGAACTCACAATCAAATTCAGGAAGAAAATGAACACATATAACCAAATTAGTAGCCTTTATCCAATATATTAATATCTCAAAACGAAAACTTAAAAAGCTTCGTGAATTATGATACACATACCGCTGCAAATATGGGTACTAGGTATATATATATATTCCCAAAAAATAAAGTATCTCACTGCCATATCATCCTCTTCCTCCTTCTCCCCTTTGTTTTTTTGATAGGCAGTACCATATTCGTCTAACATATCAACGAAAGATCGTTCGGATCGTTCGCAGATAATACCACTCATAACATGATTTCCAAGAAAACCAAAATGACAACACCAATAACTACCATAAATATGTCTGTATTGCCTTTTCATTCTCTTCGCAGAAAGATAATTATTAACAAGTACCACAAGATTTAAAGACCCCTGACCAATATATTAATGAAGTAGCTCTCAATGAAACTGCGCGCTTACTTATCTCCAGGCGCCAGGCGGCTTTGAAGAAGGTGCTGCATACCTAGCGGAGAACCCACGTTGGTAAACTTCTTCATCATCATCATCCCAACCTTCATCGAAGTTCTGAGCATAACTTAAAGGATCATACTTAAATCTGCCACCAAGTTTACCCACACCTCTTGACTTCGTATTAGGACTTCTTACTCTTTGTTGTGTCCATGGAAGCTTCAACTTGAGACGTCCCCAGCATGAAAGCAACCCTTCTTTCTCCATGACTTGAGAACCTTTTTTTTTTTTTTTTTCTTTATAAGAAACTTTCAAGCTTGGAAACGCAGATGGGTTATCATTTCGAAAAGTTGTGGGGACTTCTTTTCTCTCCCCTTTTTCTATAATTTGTTCGAGGGTTTGTAGTGTGTGGTTGTCGGTTGAGAAGATGATATATGGCGAAATCGAATTAGCTCTTTGTTTTTTAAGAAAATGAATATGACGGTGGTGGAAGAGAGAAAGGAAGAATGGACGGTATAGAGAGTGAAGGCCACGATTTGTCGTTTTGGGTTAATACTGGCTTCACAAGACAATCTTCTGTGCACAAATATTTCAGATATTCTTATTAACTCGCAGGAGGATTGGTATTGGCTTGACTAAGATGTATCTTTAAAATTTAGTTAAGATTATATTTTTTTATATTTATCTATTTTATTTAAATTCAATTTCTACATTAGATTAATCATTTATTCTATATATAATAATAATATTTTATTAAATTAATATTTTTTATTTAATTTATTTGTATCAGATTTTATAATTCTATCAATTTAATATTAATAATAATTATATTCTAATTAAATTAATATTAAAAAATTATATTTTTAAAAATCATTTAATGCTAATAATAAAAAATATTTGATTAAACTCATCAAAAATTCTATCTAAATTTCTTAATTACAAATCAAATAATATTTTTATTGGAGCGAGAAATTAATATTTTAATGTTTACTTGGAGTGAGAAATTATTATTTTAATTTTTGATGAGTTAATTTGGTTCTTCAAATTTGGCTAACCACTGTAGCTAACATCTAAATTGTTTTAGAGATGCCCAATCCAATGTGGAGTCTTTTTAGTACAAATTTTTAAAATTTTAGCCAACCTTCAACTTTACCCAAGCCAATGCTAGTGCTCTAATATAAATTGTGTTAGACTATTTCCAATACTTACTTTATTTTATCTTTCAAAATATATTATTAAAATATATTTTTATTTTATTTTATATATTGATTTTTATAATAGGTGATACATTAACTTATTATTTTTTTATTTCATTTAAATATTTTGTTAATATTTTTTATTCATTTCAAATATTTCTTCTAAATACCAATAAATTTATAATATTTTCATATTTTTTTATATTTATGATTATATAATCAGGCCCTCTTCTCAACAGTTATGCCATTCTCAGTCCTTCAACGGCAACAAATAAAAACTGGACATGTTAACAATCTACATTTAAATTCTGAATTAATCTTTCCAACCTTCTACTATTCACCACACTCTACACTTTACCTTTTTTTTTAATTTTTTTTATCAAATATTTTTTATATGAATAGTGAATAAAAAATTAGAAATATTTTTTAAAAGAAATTCAAAATAAAATTTTAAAAAAATATTAAAAAATATTAAAAAGTATGGAGTGTGGAGTGTAAATGAATAGTAGGAGGTTTAGTAACAAACCCCTTAAATTCCATAACCACATTCATAACCACATTACAAGGAATAGCAAAATTTCCACTCCGCCGCACCTCACATTCGTCTCTCTCTCGCTGAAACAAAGCTCATCTCTTTCTTTCTCATTTTTTTTTTCCTTCAGTCTGCAAAACCCTTCTCTCTCTCTCATTTTCATCTTCCATTTTCATCTTCAGGACTCAAGAAAAACCTACACCAACACACTTGTTCATGTCCCCTTTTCTGGAAAATGGAAACGCTTTGCTTTGTTGCAATTGAATGGAAAATACAAAATTAAAAAAAATATTAAACTAATTTTTTTGTTGAGAAACTCGTGTAAATAATGTTATATATTTTAGAGTGAAACTTGATGTGCCTTTCTCAGAAGATTGGAAGGGGTGCAACGGAAGGGGTCCAGCCCCAACTATGAGATTGAAAGAGGAGTTTAGATAGAGAGGAAGATCACAGATAAAGATAGACTGCAAATAGTGAGAAAGAATATGCGCAAAAAAAATTGCAGCACAATTCTTATATCTTATAAAAAATACTCCTACATAAAAAATAAAATAAAATAAAATAAAATAAAATAAAATAAAATTTATAGGTGTGAGATAATGGAGTGAATAATAGTTAATGAACAGAATTCTTCTTTTTATAGACAGGATAGATGATCAAATCTCAAGCCTCTTCACAATTAATAAACGAGGATTGGGCAAAGGTTAGAATCTTGCCACCTAACGCAGCACTTTTTTTTTTTTTTTCTAAGCTCACCTAACGCAGCACTTTGTTTTGTATAACTGTGTCTGGCTTTATTTCATTACGCACATTGTTTTAATTTTTTTTTTAAACATCCAAAGTGGGCAGTATACAATAGTCACATTCTACTTCCCAGGTGAGCGTTCTTTCCTTCCAGTTTGGTGCTTTGTTAGAGGAGAGTGAGTCCCAGTTTTGCTCACGAAAGAGACCTGTGGACTAGCGTCTGAAAGACTTTGAACTTGGGAGGTGCTAGAAAAAGAATATTCGTCAATTTGTGGAATATTGTTTCGTCCTATTGATCCTGTCAATTCACAATCCGTGTTGATTCTTCATTCCTGTGCCAACCCTTGTGCGGTTCAGAAGGCTCGTCGTTAGCCTAACCATGACCATCTCATATGTAGTAGTGGCTCTCTCGGCTTTGGTCGTATGTCATCTGCCCCGTTTGCGCTAAAATGGCTGTAACAAATAAGATCTTGTTCTCAGTGCGTTGGAATTGACTTGATCAAAATTATCTTAAGAATTTAATAAAAAATACATATTTTTCGTAAGTCCAAAATCTTCTTAATCATAATCTCACGTTGGATTAGTCATTGGATTCATTAAAATAATAATATATTATTATTATTTTAATAATAATATTTTGAATTTATTTTTTCATATTTTATAATTGCACTAACCATTTGTAAATTAATAATTTTTAATTATCTTCAAGCTCATCCCCAGTAAAGACTACAATTATGTAGTCAACAATTATGCTGCCAAACAATGTCTGCAAGCTAAGAATTGCAGCTTCCTCTTCTTGAAAGCAACACCCAAGATTTCATTGACCAGACAAAAAAGTCCGTAACTTGGGAGTTGTTCTTTTGCATTTTGGAATAAAAAATTCATTTAGCCTGTGAACAACATCACTTTAAATTTGAAGAATGAATTGGATTCACTGTAATTCAAATCTTGAACAGAGAAGTTATAGCCACTCCAATACAAACGCTTTCAACGATATATATACAAAATTTGTATTTAACTAGACTTTTGATGAAGCCAATAACAATACTCTGGTATAATATAAATGAGATTAGCGTATTTAGTTTTCTAATTACTTTTACTTAAAATGGATCATATACAGTGTAAAATATCAAAATTATTATTATAATAGATTTTTAAAATATAAGAAAATTTCTATTACCAAATTGGTGTGTAGAATATATTTAATAAAGTGTTTACATGACATGTACAATTTGATTTAAAGATAAATTTTAAATTTTGAAGACTCATTTGGTTACATAGTTTAGATGAGATGAGATGTTTTGTTAAAATTTGAATAAAATATTATTTTTTAATATTATTTTTATTTAAAAATTTAAAAAAATTAAATTATTTATTATATTTTGTGTGGAAGTTTGAAAAATGTGTAATGATTATATGAGATGAGGTGAGATGAAATAATTTGATTTTATGTAACCAAACAAGTCATGAATCTTACAAGTTAAATTTTATTATTTAAATAATATATTTTTTGCACCAATTTAAAAATATAATAATTCATAATATAATAATATCATGAGGCATGCTATGGCTATCGGAAAAGTAGTTCAAAAATATTCATCGAATAGTATATTTCACCTTTTTATTTTATTTTTATTTTTTTACATATATTTTTTTAATCAGCACAAACATTTAAAAAAAATAAAAAATTTATAATATTATTAAAAAATACTTTCTTAATCACTAAGTAAATAAAAAAAAGATATACGCAACACAAATTTAAAACCCAAATTCGGGGTCCCAAAATATTTGGCTAATGGAAAACTCTTAAGCCAAGCGATCTCGCGGACCACTTGCTCACCGAATGCTGATGTGGAAAATAAAACACAGCGTTTTATTGGATAGAGACTTTTGAGGCGCTCTCTTTCTCTCTCCAAGTCCTTCCCCACTAGCCATTCTTCTTACTCTCTCTTTCTTGCTCTCGCCTCTGGTTGCTTCTATCACTCATACTATGTCCTTCACAAGCATTGAGACCAAAGCCATTGAGATCTGAAACTCCAAAACCCCTGCTTCAAAGACGATCTTGGGTAAGCAATTCTATGATTTTTTTGCTTGTGTAAGCATTTTTCTCAAGAGACCAAAACAAAAAAAGCTTGCATTTTTCTCAATTGGGGCTCCTTTGTGGGTTGGCTTGACATCCTATAATCTGGACGGCAGTACAATTTATTAAAGATTTAAATAAAAAAAAAAGGAAGGATGCAGCCTCAAGAAACCAAACTAGCTTCAGTTCTGTTTCTTCGTAGAGCGGTACAACTAATTGGTCTCTTTTGACTTTAGTTTTGTTGCGGGTTTAGAAGGAGCTGGATGAGATCGCGGTGGTTGTTGGTCGGCTTTCTCTGTGCGTGGTGGTCGACGTCAAACAAAGAGTAACGCGGCTGCAATTGCTGCCACGAAGGGATGGCAGTGGCTTAGAGGGATCGTGAGGTGGGGTTGGGCTACTGCGTTCTCTTATGCAAATTTGTATTTTTCTGAATTTTTTTTTTTTTTTTATAAAAAAATATGAAAAGTCAGAGTGTGGTGCGCAATCGGTACACAAGTTGCTTGTATCTAGCAAATTGTTCTCTAATATCATTCCTTCTGTCGCTAACTTAGGAAGAGAGGGCAATTGTGTCGTCGTCCGTCATGGTTCCCAAGGCCACCACTTTTTTAAGTATTCTTTTCTTTTCTTTTCTTTTTTTTTTTAAGGAAAAGGACCACAACATTAGTGTAAGTAGGTAGTAGGATCATCATTTTACCTTCCGTTTCATGCCACCTACCTAACAAATGGACAACACGAATCAGTCTTTGGAAGTACGTTTGAGAGGCCGCGAGGGATACTGTTTGTGGTTGATAATTTAACCTCCTATCTTTGTTTTTTCTTTTTTTTTTAATCATTATTTATAATAAAAATAATGCTAAATATATGTCTTAAGTATACAAAATTTTATAATGATCCTTGATTCTATCGCATCAAAATGAATCGCATCATCCATCTGCCGGAAGTAGGTTAAAGTAGATATGTACTGTGGTTTGCTCGTCTCCAATTGAGCTAACAAGTGAAATAATTTTATTTTCTCCAAAAACAAAAAAGGCAAAAAGGCCACTTTAAAAACATTCCTTGCGAGAAAGAACAAGCACTTTCTCCTCCATTAACAATGCCGACCAGCAATCGCTTTTACCCACTCCGTGATCGGTGACAAAAGAAGTTAGACAAGCACTCCCAAGAACCTACCAAAAAGAAGCATTCCAAAGAACCACGCTGCTGTTGCAGAATTTAACCTATTAAAAAACACTAGTTATGTAACATGTTAAAATCATCACGCCATCATGCCATAAAGAAACAAACGTGAGCACGGCACGATACATGCGTTTCGGCAATATTTTTTTCTGAAATAAAAAGGCGAGGACAGGTTGAATATACGTACGTACGAAACTCCCAATTAGTCCCACTTGAAATTGAACCGATCTAAGAAGTGGTACTGTGGTAGCCAAGTACCAGAATAAGAGTGTATTTTTAAGCTTAGTATGATCAAATTAAGGATGTCAAGCTTAACATTACAGTCTGCAGTAGTAGCCAAACATTGCCAGTTTTTCGAAATTAGACAAAATTCTCGTGTTGTGTTGTAACTGAACTAGCTAGGTCTCAAAATTGGACTTCATTGGCCTTCCTATCTTGCTTCTCTCTCTAAATATTTTCTCCTTTTCTATAAAACAAAAGGCAACCCCCTACGAGCACCAGGGAGAGCTCTTCCCTTCTCCCTTCTCCATCTGTACGTATCATTTTTTTGACAGTAAGTGCATGCATGACTTATTATCTTTATTTTTCCATTTTTATAGATCGGAAGTATCTTGATATACCGCCTTTTGGCCTCCTTATTGTTACCGTAATCCTCGGCTTCACATATTGTCCTTAATTCTAGGAGATTACTTTGTACAACTTTATTTCTTTCCATGTTTATGCATATTGTAATTGACAATATATATAGAGGAAATACTCACCACGATAATGTGTGGTGATTCTGCAAACCTTCACATGGTATCAGCAGCCCTCTTGGATTAACCTCCATCGATCCACCGTGCTTCCATGGCTGCCAAAAACACCTCACCCACCCTTCTCCCTTTCAACACCATGATTCACATGGTGACCATCAAACCTTCACACTTATGTCCACACGTGCCGCTCCATTATACTCTTCATACACCATAATTGCCGCCATCAAACCAATGCAGGGGTGCACGTGCGACTGCAAATTCATGCCTCAAACGCCCACACACACAATTCAAGTTCATTGACTTCAAATCTTCAAGATCGTCTCAAAGTACTCACCCCATCCCTCCCATGCATGGGGCCCACATATATAAGCATAAGCGTGTGAGTTCCTTGCGTGCTATCAAGAATCAACGATCATAACCTTTTAAATGTAGTTATCTTGTTCTTCGAATGATGATCGGAGGTAATGCAAGTAGGAATTTCCAATGAAAGCCTCAAGATGTATGAGGCCGAACCTTTGATGCATTGTCCCTTTTTATCTTTAATTTTCTCTGAAACACTACAATTTTTGTAATCAGATTTTTTGTTTGGGACAGTACCTCGAATTTGTTTTAATATAACTTCGATGAAAACAAGAAAGCAGGACTTCATTTGTAGAGTCATAAGACGTGGACAGAGACGATCTTGTCTTGTAGATAATTTTATACACGCGCGACATTTTATTCCGTAAATGCCCAGGAATTCATTTCAGAATATCACCGTGTTTTGAAGGTTTACAATCTCATCTTATTAAGCTATACCAGACTTCAATAACCTCTACTTAGCATGGATGAAGAAAATAAACGTTGCTGGCAAACAATGTTGGCCTCTAAGATATCACTACCATATATATACATGCATGCATATTATTTTCAAGGAGTGGAGTAGAGAAAAACCGATAGCTTCATGATTTTTGTTTCTCTTCTTTTACACGCACGATGCATTAGTCAAGACAAAAGTATTCAGATGATCAGTATGACAAAGTTTGCATGGGATCGGTTACTACTCAGCTGATTAAGTACCTCCACAGCAACGTCAACTTTCCCATCTTTGCATAATACCATGAGCAGAGTATTGTAGGACGTCACAATATCAGGATAACAGCCCCTAGTGTCTAAACACTATTACGTCTAGATACTCTATTGCTCTATCAATCTTCTTTTCTTTGCAAAACCCGTGAAGCAATGGATTGTAACTCAAGGAATTCGAAGTACAACCATGCTTGGGCATCTTCTCCAAGATGTCAATTGCTCGACCTAGTAAACCCTTTCGGCACAAGAAATTTATCAAGATATTGAAAGTAATAACACCAGGAGAACATCTTTTTTGAAGCATTTCAGTTAATAGTCTTTCCGCATCCATCCACCTCCTGGTTACTACACATGCTCCCCAAAATAATATTATGGGCATTGGGTTGGCAACCATCTGATGACATAATGTTCAAAAACTTGATAGCTTCATCCAACCTCCCTTCCTTGCAAAATCCTTTAATAAGAACATTGTAAGTAACAACATCAGGTTGGGATCCTCTGCTTCTCATTTCATCTAAGAGCTTCATTGCTTGCCCCTCATTTCATCTAAGAGCTTCATTGCTTGCCCAACCCCACTTTTCTAACAGGTTGCCCCAATTAGTATGGTATAAGTAATTACATATGGATAACATTTTCATTGCAACTGCCGGTCTAGAACTTCCTTCGCTTGCTTCAATGTCCCACTATTACACAAAGTACGTAGAATCGTATTAAACGTGACAACATCGGGAGCAATGCTCATTCGATCCGGGACATGTATGGCATTATCAATCTCGCCGGACTTACAATATTCACCAATCAAAACATTGTAATTTATAACATCAGGAACAACTCCAAAGTCTTCCAGAATATCTATAACCCGAGTTGTCTTCAAAGTTTTACCAGTCTTACAGAACCCACGCAAGCGATTGTATCCGGAATTTCACCCCTACAAACCATGCTCTGGAAAAACTTAAAGCCTTCTTCTAATTTCCCAATTCTAACAAACTTTCTTAGGTGATTATTACTCTCAAATTCCTCAAAATTCTGCGAAGATTGAGCGGTGGTCGAGAAGGATTTTGTTCCATTCAAATTTTTACAAGCATATTTTTATGTATTTATATACGAGAATTATAATCATTTGAGTCAATTATGAGTGAGCAAAAGTGCATTCTAAATATCTTATTATTAGATTAAAATTTCAAAATATAAATAGAAATAATGAGATATAATTTATATTATTGAATTTAATATCTATTCACATAAGATATATTGAAGCATAATTTTTATAATATTTGAAATCTTAAATATTGCATTATTGGTTGGTGAGAGATAATTTATAATTGAGCTTTACACTTATCATTTTTAAAATTTTACTATTCAGTTTTTACATTTGCTTTTATTTTGATGGCAGCTGCATTGAGTAAAATGGATAGTAACATATATATAAGTGAAAGAATCAATCCAGCACTCAATAGTTTTTTGGCTATATCCCTCTCAAAATACATGTACACGGCTTGGCTTTAGAAGATGGAATGAAACACAGACATGAAGGAGTAGATTTGTTTAGAGTTTCTATTTTAGACGCAGGGTAGAGATTTTAAAGGAGAAGCTAAACGCAACACGTGGGATGAGGAGTTTGAATTGATTTTGACTTCCTTTTATTGACTTGGTCTTCTTTGTTTTGAGTGAGAGACGTAAGAAATGATGAAGTGGTTTGACTTGGCCTTCATGGTTTTGGCATGCAAGGATGAAAAAAGGGAATTTGAGTCTTTTGTTTGACTTGGTCTTGGGAGACTAGATTTGAAATTGAATTTCTTTGTTTTTCAAAAGAGAGACGCAACACGGGGGGAGAGTTTTTGGTTTGGCCTGGGAAGACGCGCAACACAGATCGAAAATTAAAGAGGATGGCCGCCTTTTGCACTAGGTTGCTCTTGATATTTTTGTTGTCTATTACATTTATGAGTAACTAAATTCTTATATAGGGCTAGAGATGAACTTGCACATTAAATGGTAATTTTAATTTATTTTTAATTTATGTATTTGATTTTTAATTACTAAAACTCTTTTATTTTATCATTCTCAATTCATAGTTGATGTTTTCTTCTCTGAATAATCATAGAATTTATTCTATTTATAGATTTAGTCATGCTTTTTCTATTGAATGGATTAGCTCTTTGATTATGTTTGGATCAATTATTTATCTATATTGGTTTAATTCTTTATTGCAATATCGCTTCCTAAGTATATTGTCGTCGTTGGATTTTCTTAATACTAATAATAATTTACGTATTTTAAAAGAGGTGAATGATTTTTCATAGAGTTACAATTGGTTTATAAATCTATACCATCCAATTGGGAATTTTAGAAATTGAGTTCCCAATTGAATTATTCAATGAATTAAAAATAATTAAAATATCATATTTGTGCAAGAGATTCCCGATACTTTGATGTTTGTCAAAATTTGAGTACTTTTTTCGTTAGTCATTTTGTTTCACTTTAATTTACATTTAAAATTAATCTTTGTTCTTCATTAATCATTTAATATTTTTCCTTAATTTCTTTGTTCCTTCTACTATTCTTTTAATTTGTCTCTCTATGGAATCGACACCTCAAAGTTGTGTTACAACTACCGTGTTATTCTTTGGGCGTAATCAAATTTTGACGTCGTTGCTGAAGAGACGATAGAAGAATTGCTAGACAGTTTTTCTTTTCAACAGTTTGTAAAGGCAGTAACTTCGTTCCTTTTTTAGCTTGCTGCATTTTTTTTTCTTTTTTTTTATAGTATTTTTATTATTTTGTTACCTTGCATACACAGATATAAAGACGCCTTGAGTAAATTTGCTTGTAAGCCAGTGCTAGAGTCAGAATCAAACTTTTAAAATCCTTTATTTGACAATCTATCTAGTCCTGAAGAAATGAATAAACACAAAAATCAACCCACTAGAACTCTTCAAGATGACCTTCACCCTACACGCACATCCACACCATCATGCATCATGTTTCCAGCTAATACTCACCAACTGGATTTTAAAACAGGGATGATACAATTACTTTATTCTTTTCATGGCTTGAAAAATGAACATCCATACGTGCACATTAGAGAGTTTGAGAAATAGTTGCGACTTTTCATAGTCACAATGCAACTAATGATGTTGTGAGACTTAAGTTCTTTTCTTTCTCTTTGAATGATAGAGCTAAAAGTTGGCTATACTCGCTGAGACCCTAATCTATTGGTTCATGGAATGAGATAACTCAGGTCTTCTTTAATAAATATTTTTCCTAACATAAGACCAACGCTTTAAAAATGCAAATCTCCACCTTTGCACAAAAGGATAATGATACTTTGTATCAATCTTGGGAGAGATTTAAAGAGTTGTTGAGTATGTGTCCTCACCATGGGTATGAGAATTGGCACTTAGTGAACTGTTTTTATAAAGAACTTACACCTAGAGAGCGCCAATTTGTGGAGATGATGTGTAATGGTGAGTTCTTACAAAAAGATCTGAGGCTATAGAATACCTTAATGAGCTTGCTGAAAAAGCTCACACTTGGACTAGATCTAGTGCTACTGAGAGCACAAATAGGCCATGACCTGTAGAAAACCCAAATGGTGGTGGAATTTACTATCTCAGGAAAGAAAATAACTTAAAGGCAAAGGTTGAGATGCTCACGACAGAGCTAGAGGTGTTAAAGACTAAAGACTTAAAGCGAACACACATAGCTAATCATGCAGAGTCTTTTGGATCATATTTTGTGTGTGGCCGGATAGATCACCTCGCCTAAAAGTGTCCCACACTTGCTGAGATGAGAGAGTTATATGAGGAACAATGTAATGCATTAGGTATATACAAGAAGCCTTTTACACTTTACTTTGATACCTATAACCCGGGGTGGCGCAATCACCCCAATTTTAGCTAGAAGTCTGAAAACTAGCAACTTGCACAACCCCTAGATCATATCCTGCATCTTTATCATGCACCTTCATCTTCTAGGAGTCCTTTAGAAGACACTTTACATGCTTTAATTGAGGCGCATGGTAAGACTAACCAAAAGTTTGAATATTTGATTACGCAGGTTGTAGAAGAAAATAATGAGATAAAGAATCAAGTGTCCAAATTGATAAGTTCTTTGAATGTGAATGAGCTAGTAAGTTCCATTCTCAAGCTCAATCCACACCTCGTGGTTAACACATGGCGCAAGAGAATTTGAAGGATGTGAATGCCTTTATGACACGAAGTGGTAAGTCATTACACATTCCAACAACGAATAAATCAGAGGATGTGGAAAATGATCAAGATAGTAGTGATGTCGAGCTGCCCAAAGAACTTGAGGTGACAAAGAGTCATGTTAAGGTACCATTCCCTCAAACTTTAAAATCAAGCAAGCGAACTCTGAATCTTAACAATGAAATCCTAGAGAATTTAAGGCAGGTTAAAATCAATCTTCCTCTTTTACATGTGATTAAACAAGTTCCTACTCATATAAAAGTTCTCAAGGATTTGTGTACAGTTAAGAGGAAGCACCATGTGAAGAAGACAGCGTTCCTGATAGAGCAAGTTATTGCTCTAATTGAGCAGCGAATTCCTCCCAAGTACAAGGATCCTGGTTATCCAACCATTGCATGCAGCATTGAAAATCATGAGTTTGGACAAACTTTGCTAGATTTAGGTCATATTCTATTTATTTGCAGTTGGGGTTAGAAGAAATCAAACCAACCACTGTGGTATTGCAATTGGTTGACCATTCAGTCAAAGTACCCTGGGGTGTGGTAGAGGATGTTCTAATTCAAATTGACAAATTTTATTATCCTATTGGTTTCCTGATCCTTGACACTAACTCTGTTATTGATACTACTTCTAAAATTCCTTTGATTTTAAGTAGGCATTTCCTTTTCACTGCTAATGCTCTTATTAATTGCAGGAATTGGCTCATGAAACTGTCTTTTGGAAACATAACTCTTGAGGTGAATATCTTCCATATTGCAAAACAGCCAGAAGATAATGATGAGAGTCACCAGATATACATGATTTAACTCACTCATGGATTGAGGAGTTTCTATAGCTCATGATTTTAATCTTGTTGAGTATTTTCTTGTTAATTCTGAATTTGATTCTATCAGTTATCCATCTGATGCAGTTGATATTTGTGTTATTTTTTATAGAACTCAGGATTATGGCACTCGAGCATGGCAACCGAAATTTGAGAAGTTGCCTGAGAGAAGTGCAAAACAAATTCTTTCAAGTGTGGAAGCACCCAAAGTTGAATTGAAGCCTCTGCCTAAGGGTTTAAAACATGTTTTCCTTGGTCCAGGTAATACTTTTCTTGTTATTATCTCATCTGAGTTGTCTGAGTCTCAATGTGAGAAATTAATTTAGACCCTAAATAAGCATAAGTCAGCCTTAGGTTAGAGTATTTCTGATATAAAATGTGTTAATCTCCTGGTCTATTCTCATAAAATTAATTTGAAGGAAGGAACTAGCCATCGTAAAGACTCCCAGCATAGGCTTAATCCCACTATGAAATGAGTGGTGAAGAATGAAGTTTTGAAACTATTAGATACAGGAATCATATATCCTATTGCTGATAGGAAATCGGTAAGTCCTACACAGGTTGTTCCTAAAAAGTCAGGTGTTACTATGGTGAAAAATGACTTAGGAGAGTTAGTCTCTACAAAACTTGTGACTGGGTGGCAGATGTGCATTGATTACAGAAAATTGAATGCTGCCACCCGGAAAGACCATTTTTCTCTCCCTTTTATTGATCAAATTCTTGAGCGTGTGGCTGGTCATCCTTTCTATTGTTTCTTGAATGATTATTCTGGTTATTATCAAATTAAAATTGCATTAGAAGATTAGGACAAAATTACTTTCACTTGTCTTTTTGGTACTTATGATTTTCGTAGAATGCCATTTGAATTGTGTAATACACCTACTACTTTTTAACATTGCATGATGAGCATTTTTAGTGACATAGTTGAAAATTGCATAAAAGTTTTTATGGATAACTTGACTGTTTTTGGATCTTCTTTTGATATATGCCTATTGAATTTAGAGAGAGTGTTGACTAGTTGTGAGAAGAAGGAATTAGTTTTGAATTGGGAGAAATGCCACTCTATGATACCTTCAAGTATTGTCTTAGGGCATATTATTTCTTCTAGGGGGATAGAGGTTGATCAATCTAAGATTGAATTAATCTCTAAGTTGCCTACACCTAGGACAGTAAAGGATGTGAGATCCTTTCTTGGTCATGCGGGCTTTTATAGGAGGTTTATACAGAATTTTTCCACCATATCTAGACCACTATGTGACCTCTTAGCTAAAGATGTCCCATTTGAGTGGATATAAGCTTATTAAGAGTCCTTTAAAATGCTAATTGGCAAGCTTACCTCAGCACTCATAATGCAATTACCTGATTGGACTTTACCTTTTGAGATCATGTGTGATGCTAGTGATTTTGCTGTAGGTGCTATTCTTGGACAGCGAAGGGAGGGGAAGCCTTTTGTCATTTACTATGTTAGTAGAACTCTAAATAGCGCTCAAATAAATTACTCCACCACTGAAAAAGAGTTGCTAACTGTAGTAATTGCTTTGGATAAGTTTCATGCTTACTTGATTGGTTCCCCTATTATTATTTTTACAGATCATGAAGCCCTTAAGTATCTTCTTACAAAGAAGGATACTAAGGTGTGACTAATATGGTGAATTTTATTTTTGCAGGAATTTGACATCACCATCAAAGACAAGAGAGGAGTGAAGAACATAGTGGCTGACAATCTCCAGTGGCTCACATTTGAAAACACCTCTGATCACCTGCCAATCAGGGATGATTTTCTCGATGAGCATTTGATTTCTATTATTTCTCTATCATGGTTTGCTCATATTGTGAATTATTTGGCTGCAGGTGAGATATCGGTGGATTGGAGCACTCAGGGCAAGAGGAAGTTCATGACTGAGGTACGCAATTTTTATTGCGATGACCCTTTTTTTTTCAAATACTGCCCTAACCAAATTTTAAGGCGTTGCATCCCTGATGAAGAGATTGCTAGTGTCTTGGAATTTTATCACTCCCCAGCTTGTGGGGGCCATTTTTCAATGAAGAAAACCGCCGTAAAAATTCTGCAGTGTGGATTTTATTGGCCCACCTTGTTCAAGGATGCAAACATCTATTGTCGCTCATCTAAAAAGTGTCAAAAGTTATGAGTTATGCCTCTTCATAATATGATGCCCATAAACCCAATTTTAGTGATTGAAATTTTTTATTGTTAGGGCATTGATTTCATTGGATCATTTCTTCATTCTTTTGGATTTCGATATATTATTCTGGCAGTAGATTATGTGTCAAAATGGGTAGAGGTAGCAGTTTGCAGGAGCAATGATAATAAGACAGTAATTAAATTTCTCAAAGAAAATGTGTTATCTCGATTTGGTACACCACGTGCTATCATTAGTGATCGAGGTACACATATTTGCAATCGTTCTTTTGAGACTTTGACGAAAAAATATGGGGTAGTACATAAGATCTCTACTGCCTACCACCCCCAAACAAGTGGACAGGTAGAACTTGCAAACATGAAAATTGAGCAAATTTTAGAAAAAAAGTCAACCAAATCGCAAAAATTGGTCTTTGAGACTAGCAAGCTACTCTCGTCACTCATCTTTGGTGCTTAGCGAGCTACTCACGTCACCCATCATGTGTATTCTACCTTTTTTAGTTACTCCCCATTCAAATTTGATTCTTAAACATTGAGGACAATGTTTAATTTAAGTTAGGGGGTGATTGTGCAAATTTAGTATTTAAAATACTTGTTGAAACTTTATGACACATTTTTATGTGTCAAATTTTTTTTTTTTAATTTTCATCACACGTGGATCATTTTCACATGTGTACTCATTCTCATTTATAGCTATCTTTGTGAATTCATCAAACCCATCATAATCATTTTTTGCTAAAGCATTCACAAAACCCCTGATGCACATCCAAGTTTTGTGGTAAGATGGTGGTTTGACACATGTAACTAGAGAAATCTTTTGCTTAACTATTCATGTTAGTTTTAGAGAGGATTGAGAGCCTATAAATGTAGTAAATTATGATAAGCATTCATTGAGCTGTTGAATTGGACACTTATTTTGAGAATATCATTACATGGTTTGTGGTAAAATTGTAGATATACTTGGGATATGACGAATGTCAACTTAGAATCAATGTTTGAACCTTTCAATCTAACCATTTCCATCATAGACCCCTAGTAGCCAACTTTGAGCCAATAAACACATGTAGTTTTTTTTTTCATATTCCCACATCATCCATACCTCTCCACATTGGAGTATAACGTATATACTGATTTTTCCTACCCTTGTTACTTCCAAGTGCATACTAGATGTGGAATTTTTTTTTTCTATTCAAAAAAAAAAAAGAGAGAGAGAAATGGGAAGAACATAAGTTACAAGGTATCAAGTGAGTGAGCTTCAAAGACAAAAATACCAAGGCTGGGTAGAAATAGAAAAATACCATGGTGACATAATTGTTCACCAAGTTTTAAAAAAAAATGAAAAAAAATAGAACAAAAAAAGAAAAGAAAAAGAGACATCATTCGATGATTTGAAAAGTTGGAAAGTATATCAAATGAGAAATGTGGTTTATGGAGAGGTTTAATAAGATTCCCTTTGTATTTACTTGGAAGTTTTTAAATCATTTTCATCCTTTTTTTTTCTTATAGCCCCGAACCTAAGCCACGTTACAACCTTTTGTGTTGATCGTTCTGATCCTAAGTAAGCTTTTGAAAAGAGTGGTGGAAGTCTCATTTATTAGTGTTCCTATCATAAGATCAATGTTTACTTGTTACTTGTACATAATTGCCTAATTTTTCATGAAAGTGTGTATATACCTATTGTCAACTCCATAGAGAGAATCCTCACACGAAACACTTTTATACCCGTGAATTATGGAATTGAACCTTTCACTTGAGATGTTCTTGATGTTGTATGTGTTTCTAGTTAGATGGATATAGTTTGAAACATACACACTCTGTGGATTGCTATACGTAGATTGCTTGTGATATGGTTATTGAATTTCAAAGATTGCGTTGATATGTGAATCTAGAATGTGTGACTTGGCGGCCTTTGTGTGTGATTTTCTTTGGTCTATTTCATTGTTTTGGCATGAAATTACTAAGGATTAGCAATGAATAAGTTAGGGGGTGTGATGAGTGAGCGAAAGTGCACTCTAAATATTCTATTATTAGATTAAAATGTCAAAATATAAATAGAAATAATGAGATATAATTTATATTATTGAATTTAATATCTATTCACATGAGATATATTGGAGCATGATTTTTATAATATTTGAAATCTCAAATATTGCATTATTAGTTGGTGAGAGATAATTTACAATTGAGCTTTACACTTAACATTTTTGAAATTTTGCTATTCGGTTTTTACATTTGCTTTTATTTTGATGGCAACTGCATGGAGTAAAATGGATAGCAACATATATATAATTGAAGGAATCGACCCAGCACTCAATAGTTTTTTGGCTTCATCCCTCTCAAAATACGTGTACACGGCTTGGCTTTAGAAGATGGAATGAAACACAAACATGAAGGAGCGGATTTGTTTAGAGTTTCGATTTTAAACGCAAGGTAGAGATTTTGAAGGGGAAGCTGAAGGCAACGTGGGATGAGGAGTTTGAATTGATTTTGACTTCCTTTTATTGACTTGGTCTTCTTTGTTTTGGGTGGGAAACGTAAAAAAGGATGAAGTGGTTTGACTTGGTCTTCATGGTTTTGGCATGCAAGGATGAAAAAAAGGAATTGGAGTCTTTTGTTTGACTTAGTCTTGGGAGACTAGATTTGAAATTGAATTTCTTTGTTTTTTGAAAGAGAGACGCAACACAAGGGGAGAGTTTTTGGTTTGGCTTGGGAAGACGCACAACACATATTGAAAATTAAAGGGGATGGCCGCCGTTTACACTAGGTTGCTCTTGAGATTTTTGTTGTCTATTACATTTATTGGTAGTTAAATTCTCAAGTTGGGCTAGAGATGAACTTGCACATTAGATAGTAATTTTAATTTATTTTTTATTTATGTATTTGATTTTCAATTATTAAAACTCTTTTGTTTTATCATTCTCAATTCCTTGTTGATGTTTTATTTTCTGAATAATCATAGAATTTATTCTATTTATGGATTCAGTCATGCTTTTTCTATTAAATAGATTAGCTCTTTGATTATGTTTGGATCAATTATTTATCTATATTGGTTTAATTCTTTACTGCAATATCGCTTCCTGAGTATATTGTCGTCGTTGGATTTTCTCAATAGTGATAATAATTTACGTATTTTAAAAGTGGTGAATGACTTTTCATAGGGTTACATTTAGTTTAATCTTGATTTATAAATCTATACCATCCGATTGAGAATTTTGAGAATTGAGTTCCCAATTGAGTTATTCAATGAATGAAAAATAATTAAAATACTATATTTGTGCAAGGGATTCTCGATACTTTATTGTTTGTCAAAATTTGAGTACTTTTTTCATTAGTCATTTTGCTTTATTTTAATTTACATATAAAATTCATCTTTATTCTCCATTAATTATTTAATATTTTTTCTTAATTTTTTTGTTCCTTCTATTATTCTTTTAATTTATCTATTTGTGAAATTGACACATCATAGCTATTCTACAACTATCGTGTTATTCTTTAGGCGTAATCAATCAACATCTGCTACACCTAAACCTCTTTTATGTATTTATGAAATTGTGACCCGGCAAGCAATTTTGGAATGACTACAAATCTCTTGATAATTTAATATTACAATGGACAAGTATCCCTTCACAAACTCATATATGCCCAAAACTCAAGTAGATGACACCAAGTAATTTTTTACGTAGTCTTCTTTAATGGTTCGCATATAATGGAAAATAAATTTATAAACTTGTTCAAATTATTTATACTTTGATATGTATCACAGTATCATAAATAAAAAATTTATCAAGGATGCCACTTCCTCATTGGATACTAAGGATAAAGGAACAATCAATAATGTTACTTCATAAGTAATCGAGCATCTAATTTATAAAATTGAGAGATGACATTTTTGGGAAATGAGATATGAGAAATCTGTAAATAGTAGTAAAATAATTTGAATTAAGATATTTTTATTGGGTTTTGAAAAATGAAAGAGGAAAAGTTAAATAAAAATATTATAAAGTTAAAATATTGTTAAAATATAAATTTTTAATATAATTTTTATTTTAAATTTAAAAAATATTGAATTATTTTTTGTATTTTGTTTGAAAATTTAAGAAATTGTAATGATTAGGTAATAATTAGATGAAAGAGTTAAAAATTGAAAATTGAAAAATATTGTTATTTGAGTTTCGTTTAAGAATAAAATAAGATTAGATGATTTCCCAAAAAGAAACCTTAATAAATATTTAGATGAAATATATCACATCTCTAAGGAGTGAGTTAAGAATTGTATGTGCTCACATGTAAGAGGAAGAGCACTAATAAACATTGTGAAATGATAAAAGAGAAGTAAAAGAAACCAACTCAAGGATGAATAAAATCATTATTGATTTTTTTAAAAATGTGGGCTGGTTTGGATAGTGAGATGAGTTTAGATGAGTTGAATTAGAATATTATTTTTAATATTATTATTATTTTTATATTTGAAAAAATTGAATTATTTATTATATTTTGTATAATAATTTGAAAAAATTGTAACAATAAAATGAGATAAGATGAGAATTTTTCTATATCCAAACGAGACCTAACCTTTATGTTGATGCAGTCCAACTCTTGGAGTGCCACATGACCAATCTTGTATTCCTGCAACCACAATTTGTAATGAAAACAATTATTGCCGGAGCTTGCCAAGCGGGAGCCGGGAGACTTTCTAACATCCAAGTTAGTTCTTACAAAAACAACTTTTATCAGTAGAGGGACTGAGTGAATTTGCTAAAAGTCATTTTATTAATGAGATTTGCTCCTTTGCGGAATGCCGGCCATTATTTATATTAGAGTTCATAATCCTTTATTTACACTTGTCGATGTGGTAGATTTTAAGTAATTTGCATATTAGAGTTCATAATCCTCATTTATACTAATTTCATATATCAATCACTTAAATATACTGCATAGTTTATATAATCGTTAACAAAAAATTAAGATTAACAGGAGCATTCCTCTTCTCCCTTTATAAGTTTCTTTGGAATCAATTAGCAACATTTCATGCAGATCATAAAACGTATGTATTATGTTAGAGAGCTTTGGACAGTTACCTTATTTGAGGATGGTAGGCCTGTGATTTTAGGCCCTTATTTATTCCAATCTTTCTATCTTATCTATTGGGCTTAGGGGTTTAGTTCCTGTAAATCCACCCGA
The DNA here is from genome assembly GCA_003123785.1 of Pterocarya stenoptera. Classification (NCBI taxonomy): domain Eukaryota; kingdom Viridiplantae; phylum Streptophyta; class Magnoliopsida; order Fagales; family Juglandaceae; genus Pterocarya; species Pterocarya stenoptera. The sequence goes on from QEOT01000226.1 coordinate 195,496, forward strand.
CAATATATATTGCTTGATTATCTTATCTAGCTTCATGCCATTAGACAAAACCATCTTTTTGGACTTCACTATATATATATATATATTTTCACGTGACAGTAAGTATAATCTAAAAACATGCTGTAAAGCAAATATTAGGTAAATCTTGAGTCAAGATAAACGGTTTACTAATTTCGATACTTCTAGTAGAAAATATATTGTCTCAAAAAAAAAAAAAAAAAAAAAAGAATCTAGGCTACAAATGTCACTTCAGAGAACAAAATATCTCCCCTTATAATGTTCTACACGCTTCTACCACCTGTCGTTAGGGTACTTTTACTTTTATTCTTTCTATTTCTTTTTGTTTCTTTATTTTTGTTTTTCAGTTTGGAACTTTCTTTCCGCGATGCCTCTTGGCACTGGATGCGAAATTGCGAATGGTAAAGGGGCCTAAAACAAAAAGGCTATGTTAGGTACATAGACCACGTGTCGAGTTTGCGTTCGGCCATTGAGCCACTAAAACCTACTTCTTCACTATTCAGGAGCTTAGTTGGTGCACCATCCGCGTCAGCCACAGAAGTTCTGATCGGCGCAGGGATAGCCGCCGTTTTAACGAGAAAAACAGGTATTGTTCACTTGTATCTTATTTGAAAATCCCAATGATGATGGTTAAGAGTTTGGGCATGCCCATGCTACTACTAGGAGCCCTGCGATTATTTGTTACTGATTATAAGATTAAAGATATTAACAATAATTAATTTGTGGTTATGCGATAGTTGGTATAACAAAAAATTGTTTCAATCTCGAATTATTTACACTATAAATTCTGATATTATTTTTCTCTACATTTAATTCATTAATTTTTAAAATTTGTTTAAATTATTTTTCTAATTAATTAAAACCTCAATATTTTTCTAAAAAAATCTTTCATATCTTGTATGAACAATAATAAATTCTCTGTTTGGTACGATGAAGTAGCAGCTGTCCTCGCTTCCCGAACATTACAAACTCGATATAGGAGAAACAAATTGACACCTGTAATGTTGAAAAATGAAAAAGAGAGAGAGAAAAAAAAAAAAAAAAAGAATCAAAGAGAAAGCGAAGGAGAAAAGGCCGAAAAAGGACCCGATTCATTGTCTACGTGTTAGATCTAGTGGGGGCATCCCCAGCTATTTAAATGCCTTTACTTATTTGAAGTTCTGAACCTTCTTTCATATCTCAGATATTTTTCATGGCTGTAGCCTCTGTCTCTTTCGCCAGCTTTCTCTCGGTCCAATTTCGTTGTCTTTTCTCATGAAGCAGATCCTCTCTATTCCTTCGCGTTTCGGTTCTTCTCTTTCTCTGTTTCTTCAGCCACCGAGTACTCTTATATTGTCCGCCTGAGATTGTATTTTCTTGACCTAGGGTTTGCATCGCTGCTTTTTCCAAGCGTATATTTTCGCATTGCAAGGTTTCGCTCGTCATAATCAAATCCTTTGTCGAATGTTTTACTAGATCTCGATATTGCTATTGTTCTTATCTTTTCTTCGTTGCAGAACCTTTTCTTTGGAGCACAATGAACTTGAGTCGATTTCTTTTTGGATCCGCTTGGATGCCGAGAATCTTATCCCAGACACGTTGCTAGCCCTAGCTAGCTCGGCTGCTCATAAGGTTTCTCACTTTACTTTCTATTTCTTACATTTCTAGCGGGCAAATAGAGCACGGAAAAAGATCCGTACCGTGTGTGTACAGATCCTAAAGAGTGCTACGTCTTGTTTATTTCGTTTTTGAATATTTCAGATAACAATCCAAGGAAACTGGGTTTGTTTCAAAACAAGACCTGTCTTCAGCTATCAGGTTAGTAATTCGACTTATTCTCTCAATCTTTCTGTTTTAAAGCACTTTCTCTTCGAACCTTTAGATATTTTTTTGCCGATTTATGCATGGTGGTTAGTATGGTTGGCTTTTTAACTTGCTAGGTCATTTCTTGAATGGCTTTAACTTGAATTTATACGCTATCTCAATCGATGCATTCGCCTATCTTGTTTCATTGATGTATGGATTTTTTGGATCGGTAATGTACGAATTTTGGATGACGGGATATAAGTTTTTATGCACTTGTACTCTGTCTTACCGTTCCTATACTATATATTTTACAATTTTTTTCGCTGTAGAGTCGTCATAATTGCAACTAACGAGTTCCGTACGAATATTCATGGTTCTTTCACGCAAGTTTTTAAAGGAAACAGCATAAAATATTAATGCGAGTACGTCGCTTCTTTTTTTCCTCGTCGTGATGATGCGTTACTAACTTACTGGCGCATAATTTGTCCACGTAAGTAATTGACAATATATAATCCTGCTTACTGTGCTTTTCCCGGCCCCTAGCGTGTAATCATGATCGTAGTGCCCTAATAGTCCCTACCATAATCATTTTCTCTCTTTAGTTGACCTATGGGTTTTTGGAGGGGTTGGGGAGGGAGGAAGACAGATGTATGTTGCAAGGTTCCTTAAGAATCTAGTACGAATATACGATTTTTTTTTTTTTAATTAGTACGAATATACGTTGTACAAAAGAGAACATATCTTCTTTTGAAATTGGAAAAAACTTCTGTTACTTGAAGCATGTTAAGGAATAAGGAGTAGTACTCTCTCTTTGGCCATTCGTATTCGTATATATTCTAAATCGTAGTTCTAACACTTAAAAATAAGGATAGAAGCGTATAATTAAAAACTATATAGAAATTATTACGGCCATCATTTTAAAATTACTCGTGCATTCAAAAGTCCATTGAACATCAGTTGGAACATAATTTTTTGTATCACTGTTATTGAAACTAATTGGAGACATGATTTTTAGGAATAGTTAAATTTGCTAAATGAAAAAATATTATATGTAACTGTTAAGGACGCAAATAATACAAATTTACTTATTTCGTTTTAACTTTTGAGACATGGGATAATTTAATATAATAATAGAGTAAAGATTTTGAGCTCAAGTTTTGACTCTACAAGACTTTATCTTGTTAATTAAATTGTACATGATCTCATCTTATCTACGAAAACAAACGAAATCTTTAATTACTTGTCTAATCATGACTCCTACAAAGTACTGGTTTTACTTGCTACTCTGTTAGTAAATTTTATTTTGAGTTGAATCTTTTAGTTAATTTTTTGTTGTATCAAAACTTGTCAAGTCAACGTAGAACATACTTTTTGTAAAAATTTTGTATAGACGCATGACTACAAGAATATTGGCCTTTTCCGGCCACTAAAATTGCCGGAAATTCAAATAAGAGGCAAAGTCGCCGGAAATAAGTGGTTTTCTGAATCTTATAGCAAGCTCAAACTAAAGAAGTATGGGTCATTTACTAGATACTGAAAAGATAACAGTAGTACATGAACACAATTGATTCACTAGAGAACATGAAAAAACCTTTTTATATAGCTAGCTGCATGCCTTAGACTGGATGAGTTTCGCTATCAGAAAATCAATCCCTTGTTTTCATGAATGGGACTAACATGAAAACAAGTCCCAAAAGACCACGTGGAGTGACTCAAATAAAACAATACCTAAAAAGGACAAGGTAATTAGATTGATAAATGCTCGATCGATAAGCTTCCAGATCATAGAGTTAATCCAGAAAGTTCCAAGCTCAAACGAAATGCTTCATTGAAGTGCACTTAAACCATATTAAAGTCATATAGAAAGTCTTGTTTGAAGTGCATTAAAACCATCATCTACTACCAAATATATAATTAAAGGACTCGTAAAAGTTGAATTTATTTGAAGTTGATGGTCATGATTATTTTGACACACTTTATAAAAAGTTCTTAATATTTTTCTACTTGAAAAAAGTTTGGGAAATTTCTCAAAATTAACACGGAAAAGAGTAAGGAGGCAGAAATTAAGGCGCTGAACTTAAATTTGGATATGAATTACTAAGGGCATTAGTACTCTAATTTTAAAAGTCCGACCACTTGAATAATGGCTCAATAAATGCTAACTTAGTGGCTAGTTTGGACGTTGAGGTATTTTCAAGTATTCTCATATATTTCTTTCACAAACATCATCACTCAAATACAAAATATTTTTCAAATTCAAATTTTTCAAATTTTTCATCTAATTATTAACTAACCATAATTAAAATACAAAACTCAATACAAATTTTCTTTTCCAAATTAAATACAAGAAAATACAAAATTTTCACATTTCAAAACAAAAGGTTATATTCAAACAAATTTTTAATTAAATGTCCAACATCTAGCTAATTTAGTTGAGGCAATGGGCCTGAATTGAATTAAATTTACTTATAGTTCCAGAATATGGCATTAGCACACCTGTACGTAGAAGGAAAGAACAATTTATGACACGGAGGCATCATATTTATTTATTTTTACTTCTTCTTGCACCTTTGCTTTTTGGCTATGTTTGGATGTCAAGATCACTTCAATCTATCTCAAATTAATTATTGATGAAATTTATTATTTTTTCAACTTCTTATAAAATGTTAAACTCATCTCAACCTACTTTATACATTCAAACACATATCTCAATTTATCTATATTCAAACACATTTCAATAGAACTCATAAAATACTACTATTTACATATTAATTCAAATTATCTGAAATCATCTCAACATCTAAACGCAATTTAATCTTTAACTTCCTGGTTACAGGACTCTTAATTAACCGTGGAAAATACATTATAGATGTTCAGAGTTATACATACAGCTAGTATTATTTCACTGCATTAGTGAAATTAGGCACATTTTAGATGCTTTGTTGGTAGACTAGAATATATCATGTGTGGTGAGGAGAAATATTTAAGTCCAAAAACCCTTGCTTAATTTGGATAGGAGGTATAATGGTTTTTACTTTATTATTTTAGGAGTTGTAATTTGAAGTCATTAGATCCGTGTTTTTCATTTTTTATTAGTTATAATTGTTTCTTTATCTTCCTATACATATGATTTCAGTGGATCCCAGAATATATAATATGTGTACAGATTATCAAATACATGCTTGTAAAAACTTTACTTAATTAAAAGATGCTTGTAACAATTTTTTCCTTTAAATCAGTGTTTGTCCGCCAATACCTTTGATTTTATTGGCAGATACATGCTTGGTAGCTACTATGGTCGATCTGACCTCACTAACTTGATATGTTTTTCTTGTGACTTGTTAATTCAGAAAATATCTTGGTTGCAATAACTGTCATGCCAGGAGCAAAAGGGTTGCCCTTTTTATTATTTTAAATTTTAGTGTGAGTCGTGAGATATATAAAGTATTACAGCTGTACATTGCCAGTACCGTACGTAGTCCCAAGTTTCGACACGAGTTTAATCACCGCTCGTTGAGTGCCTTTAACTTTTGTACTTCCTAAATTCCTAGTGTTTTGTTTCTTTATTGCTTGTAAATCGGACTTTGTTTCCGAGATGCCTCTGGATGAGAATAGAAAAAAAGAACCTAAAACAAAAACGCTAGGATAGGAATTGACCACGTCTCCAGGTTGTACTCGTTGAGTGAGCCACATTATTAAACCTTATTATTGGGTGGATTTAGGCTATTCTACGTGGTCACTCTCTGGATCGACACGTATCCCATCGTTTTTGCCAATATAGTCCTCGCGTGTTGCGGTTGGTTGGTTCTCCAACCACGCCATTCATATCGGCTCAGCCGCTCAGTGTAGCCGTGGCGCGGCAAGAGCTTCTTGCCTATTTGGCATAGCGGCCCTATGTCGTTTTTGTCCACGCTTTTATGTTGCATAAGATTGTAATGGATTTGTGATAGATAGAAGTTGGCTAGGAATGGAATGTGATGCATAAGTGAAGTGAACGGAATAACGGAGTTAATTGCTTTGGCTCAAAACGGTGCGTTGCAAAATTAGTGAGACGGTGCGTTTAGAGAAGGAATGCAGCAGTCAACAATAGGAGCAAGAAACGATATTGTTTTTCCAAATGTATTAAGCGTGCGTTTTACTTGTAAATGTAGTATAAATACTGAAGGAAGGAGGAATTGTATTCATTCTAAATTCAGAGTTAGTTGTTTCAGTTGAGGAGTTTGGAAATTACTCGAAAATCTGTTACAAGGAATAAAAGTCGTGTCTTGGTTCACGTTTCCATTTTCTTGATCTTTCTTGAAGATCATTTCAATTCATTTTGGGTATTTCTTGTTTTAAGTTCTCGGTAGTAGAAATACCATTACAGTTGGTATCAGATAGGCCAATCCTCTCATGGCAGGCAACACGAGAGCAGCAGTAGCCTTGAAAGCACAGTAGGAAGGGTCTTTG
>QEOT01000226.1:219489-229954 GCA_003123785.1 Pterocarya stenoptera
GCAATCTCAATGTATTTAATCCTCTCATGGAACACAAGATTAGAAGCAATATGCACTATAGCTTGATTATCACAAAATAATTGAAGAGAGATAGGAGCTAAAAAATCCAATCTTTTGAAGAAAGTGTTGCAACCATGTAAGCTCACTTAGACCGAGCGACTACGATTTGCTTCTTACTCTTCCATGTAACCAAGTTACCCCCCATAAAGGTACAATATCAGTAGTAGATCTATCTGAAGGAGATTCTGCCCAATCAACATCTGAAAAAGCTTCGACTCAGCTTCAACTCTAATATGTCCATTTGGTCTATACAACAATCCAAAGCCAGGAGCTCATTTAAGATAACGAAGAATATGGATTACAACATCCCAATATCAGACCTTGAGCTTTTGTAGAAATTGACTCACTACACTCACTACCTAAGAGATATCAGGTCTAGTGATAGTATGATAACTCAAATTCCCAACAAGTTTTTGATACCTATCTGAATCTCCAAACAACTCCCCTCCTCTTTCAAGAGTTTATGATTTGGGTCCATAGGAGTATCAATAGGTTGTGCACCCAACAAGCCAGTTTCTTCTAGAAGGTTAAATACATATTTTCTCTGAGATATGTTAATACATTTTTTAGATCTACAGACTTCAATTCCAAGAAAATATCTAAGCTTGTCCAAGTTTTTTGTTTGAAACTGATCATGTAAAAAAAAATTCAGCCCAACAATTCCAGTTGAGTCACTTCCAGTAATTACAATGTTATCCACATATACAACCAACAAGATATAACATGCATCACTATGTAGGTGAAATACCGAATGGTCTGTTTGGCATCTATGAAGACCAAATGCCAATAAAGCATTAGAGAACCTCCCAAACCATGCTCAAGGAGATTGTTTCAAACCATATAATACGTTTTTTAACTTGCACATAGTATCAGGACACTCCCTTCGAGCAACAAACCAGGTGGTTGCTCCATGTAAACTTCCTCATTTAAGTCGCCGTGTAGGAAAGTATTTTTTACATCCAACTGAAGTAAGGGCTAATCCAAATTAGCAACAAGAGAGATCAATACTCAAAAAGAAGAAATTTTGGCAACTGGGAAGAAAGTATCATCATAATCAATGTCATAAGTTTGAATGTAATCTTTAGCAACCAAGCGGGCTTTTAGACATTCCACAGAATCATCAGGATGAAATTTGATTGTATATACCCATCTACAACCAACAAGTTGTTTACCAGGTGGTAGGGGAAGAGAATTCCATGTCCCATTATGGTGAAGAGCATCCATTTCCTTTTTTATAGTTGTCCTCCATCCCAGATCAAATAAAGCGTCCTGAACTGTCTTAGGCAGGTTTGGGGGGTGAGATGAGAATTCTTGATTCCATCTCAAAGTTTACAATATTATGTTTTAATATTATTATTGTTTTGGGATTTGAAAAAATTGAATTGTTTATTATATTTTGTATAGAGATTTGAAAAATGTGTAATGATGAGATGAGATGAGAATTTTGTGTCTCATCCCACCCCCCAAACCTGCCCTAGAAACAGAAAATTTTGAAAGATGAGAAGTAAAACATGAGAATGATGGAGATAAGGCATGACAAGAGACATACTGGCTAATTAGTTGTTGAGTAACACAAGAATGAGTACCTTTTCAGAGAGCACCAACTATACTGTTGATGTCCATTGTTGTTGTTACCATTGAAGGTTCATTCACCTTCGGCGTAGGTGCCGTCGTTCCATTGACAAGAACATTGCTTGTAGGTGCACCACCCCTCGACGACCTTATCTGTGCCACTTCATTAGACCTTACTACTCCCTTTAGAGGCATAGAACAAATAGGGCTAGGCTCATCTCTGCCTCCCAAAACAAGTGGTAAACTACCTTATGTAACACCCTTTTCATATTTTGAGAGAGACTCGTCTTCTTCGTCCAAAGTACTCAAAACCTTGGAAGGACTCCCCATCTTCAATTGAAAGTGAACCCTTGAAAAAAGTACCAACCCATTTGCATCTGGTGCCTAAGGGCAGCCAGACGGCAACGTGCCGATGACCTGAGTGACATGGCATAAACAGTGATGTAGGCATCTGACAACCCTCTCTGTGACGGTGTTGAGGTGCCCTGTGCCGGCAAACTTTTGGCCTTCAAACCCCCCTTGTCCGTTCTCGGCCCACCACCCAAACCCATGACCAGCTCTAGCCCCTTATCCACTTTAATTATCAAATCTCTTACATACTTCATAACTCCCGTCAATTGAGCTTTGAGAGCCCACAAGACCCCCTCCGCTTCTCCCACCCTCAAACATCCAATAGAGGCATCCATTTCACCATGCAACACATGAGGAGTGTGCTTACCCTCCACTTCTTCCAATGTCACCTGATAACCTTTGTCTCCTATAAGTGTCTTACCATTTCCTTCAACCGCGGGGCTACCCTCGGCCAGAATACACATTGGTGACATTAACACCAATGCGTACGAGACACTTTTGACCGAGAAAGGCCTTCCCACTATCTTTCCATCAACGAACACCCCTCTATTTGCATTAGGGACTTTGGACCCAATGATGCTTCAAATGGAATGCGCAAAACCTTTCCATCCGAAGCCATTTGCGCCTTCAGGGATCTTCAACAAACATTTCCTCCTTCCATTCCAAAATTCTGAGACTTGCAGAAACCTGCCCCTTGCATAAATATGAAATGGTGAGAACTTCATTGCCCTTCCTTAGCCTCTTAAGAATCCATCATGACAGACGAGTTCTAAGCAATCCTTTATCCCCTTAACAACCCATGAAGCCGACAACCCACATAGATACATGAACTAGCCATCCTTTTGCTACATTCAGAGATGTGAAAGCTATTTCCTCCCTCTTTTGTAAAAACCAAAGTTTTTATTCCACCTTCAACCACCTTTCACCTTCCATCTGAGACGATTCCGCGTCTCGCGTCGTTTTATAGGAATAAATAGCAGAGTTGCTGTTTTTTTAGGCTTACACCAGATTTGCACTGACAAACCAAAAGAAAGGTTTCCTAAGAAAATTACGGTTGTCGGAGGGAGGACCAATGCCAGAGTGCCCTCAGAGGAGTTGTCGAAGCCTGTCGGTCTTGTCTATGGCGGTGGCAGTGGTCCCAATGTGGAATCTTATCTACCATCCTTTACTATTGAATATAGGGTATTATAATCTCCCTCCATAATTCTCTTATGTCCTCATTAGACCTTTCCATATAGTTAACACGGGTCCAGACACAAGCTTTGGTTGGATTGCCTCTTATACCTTTTGTAACTATCCAAGGAAGTGTTAGTTGCATGCGCTATAATCCAAAAAGACTAGTTGATATTGAAATTGATAACTCTTAGGCCCTATTTGGAACTTGGATTGAAACACCTGACTCTTAATTTACTAAACTCATCTCAAGTCAAAATCTCTTTATATGTGGGATCTGTAATTTTTTTTTAACTTAGCACCTCTTTACACGGGAGATCCACAACCTTTTTCAACTTTCCATAAATATATCTAAACTCATCTTAACATCCAAACACATTTAAACTCATCTTAACATCCAAACACATTTAAACTCATCTTAGGTGGGTCCCACAAAACTCACTCCACCATATCAACTCACTACTATTTATAAAGAACTCAACTCATCTCAACTCAACATCCAAACAAGGCCTTAGAATCATTATAATGTGGAATCACATTCACCACCCTCCTATACTCAACTTGAAGTATACAACCCTTGCCCATGCCATCTCCTTATCTTGTCAACCTAGATGCATCTTCACTACACAGACTTTGCCAAGCAACAGCCCACATGCACAGACCCATTTTCCAACCACACCATGCTACACAAACAAGCTCACAGCCTACTAAGGCTTCACTCTAGAAGCCCGTGAGTGTGAAGCCACGATTGATCCACACCAAAGTTAAACTTCTTGCTAATTGCCCTTGAACCCCAACTCAATTCAGCCCATGATAGGCCTCTCTCATGCCACATACCTTGTATTGGTGTGGATGCAAGGTGCAGGCGCATTCCAGTGGTTGAGTTGTGATTATGACTCGGGTGGAACTCAAAGAGCCATCCAATGAGTAAAAATTCTTGTGAATCATGAGATCTCAAACCTGGAAGAACTTGAAATTTGTGTAGAGGATACTTTCAGTAATTATGAGTCTTTTATGGTTCTAGTCCTTATACGATTATATTTTGGACCAGGATTGTTTTAGGCACAGGCACATTTCCTTTTTCATAAATTTCTGGATGAGGGTAGCTTGTTTCCTCCACCTCGTTAGTTCAATAGGGCAAATCCTTAATGGGTCTCGTAATTTGAATAGGTGAAATTCAGTATGTCTTAGTTGGTTGAAGTCTTTCCATAGCTAACTAAATTTGGTTTACTTTCAAGGTTGCATAATAAATGAAACATCCATTTTCTTTGATAAGTTCGTTGACATTAGTATCTTCATTGCAAGAAGCTACATAAACCAGAAAACATTCGGTGATTTGGAATTATTTGCCTCTATTCTTTATACATTAGCGATGCCTAATTTCATTGGATGGATGAGTCTCCTGAATGCTTAGATCTATTTACAGCTTAAAATGGATCATTGTAGCCTTAAATAGAAAGTGGTAAATGGATGGTGATCTTGTGGCTCATTAATACCCTCCATTATAAGTTTTGAAGTTATTGCCAAGTTTTAAATTGTTTCAAAGTAACTGCCATGATGGTGCATCTCTTCACCAAAAACTACTTCATAAGTTTTTTTAAAAGTTTTATTTTAAATGGGAAAGTTGAATCTTCGTTGTATTTAATTTTTGTCAAGTTATGCATTTTGATATTGCACTTCCATAATTCATTTTTTGAATTTATGCTATTCCTTCTTTTTATATCTAGTTTTTCCATACCAATTCCACAAATACATATAATTTAGGAATATGTGAGCTATTTGTGTCCTTCTGGAGATTTTCTTCACCACTATTGTTGGCTTTATCTCTTGATATGATGCATTATTGTTTGAGTATAAAACTCCAACATTTTTTTTAATCATCCTGAGCACTGCAACTAGATTTGTTACATAGGCTTACAGGTATTTGACCCAACCCATGATAAGTTTTCTTGTTGGAGGTTATAATGACCAAACTGTGTTCTCTTTGTTCCCAAATAAGTCCAGAGTCCCAAATGTGATGTTACATTACCTTGCATTTATAAGCCCTAAGGGTTGGCTCAAGTGGTAAAGGCTTTAGGCTTGAGGGTATGCTTCCCCTAGGTCTAAGGTTCAAATCCCCTTGGGTGCAAACAATCTCTAGGGGTCATCGGATTCAGAGATTTTCCTCTTGAATTGCTTGAGGTGCACTTGCGGGAAACTCCTTATTGAGGGCTTGTGCACCCCCGTGATTAGTCGGGACGCTGTTTCCGGACACCCAGTGCCAATAAAAAAAAAACATGACCTTGCATTTGTTGAAATGGAAACCATTTTTCTGTTGCAAGATACGAATGACACTGGACTGCATGCCTTATTCTTTGTCCTTGACAAGTGGGCGCTTTGATCTTAAATATGGAGATTATTAATGATCAAACTGAAGTGGAGGGTTTTTTTTATCATCTGAACTGATGACCTTCACCCTTTTTTTTCTTTTTCTTTTTCTTTTTTGATGAATTTATGCAAATACACTTCTTTTTTAAGGAGTTCAATTTGAAATGGTTTTGAAGCATTTTAATATTTCTTTATGGATGTATTTTTGGTAAAGAGCTTTTGGGACTCTTATTGCAAGCTGTCTCTGTGGAAGGCCCGGTAGTTAAAGTCTGGTAATTGGTTTTTCCTTTTTTAGTTGTTATTTGTTTATCTTTATACCGTGTTCTCTCTGTTCCCAAATCATTTCCAAATCCCATACGTGATGTTACATGACCTTGCATTTGTTGAAAGGGAAACTGCTTTTCTGTGCAAGATACTCTTGACACTGGACTGGATTCCTTGGTCCTTATCCTTGTTGAGTGGGTGTGTTCATCTTAATTATGGATCTTGTCTTGCACCTTGATGCAAAGCTATAATTTGGATACATACATATCGAAATAGTGGCCCAGATGATCAATTTAGCTCTGTTATTTTAAGTAGACCAGCAGTGACCCTTGTTGAACCAAAAAAAGGCTCTGGATCTTCTCTCTTAATTTCTAGATCGCAGTGCCCATGAAGTACTGCCTGATAAGTGAAACATCGTATTCTTAAACTATGACAACTGGTCCTTGCAAATTGATTTTGATAGTCGTTAATATTGAATATTGCTAATTTTAAATTTAACAAATATTTGCTTCCAGATAGCTTAATAAATCTCGTTTGAGTTTTTAAGTTTAGTCATGTTCTACAGCTGCAGTTGTATTGTCAGACAGAGCAGTGGTGCATATTGTCCAAGTCTCTTTCCTTATTATAATTCATCATTTCAAGTTAGCCTTGATTGGGGAGCCTAGTTGTGTGCTGATTGTACCTTTTATGTGAAAATGACATGCTTTGTTTCTTTTTCATCATTTTTTTTTTATTATAGTCCGCAAGCTGTGTTTCTTTTGTCTCTCTATGTAAGAAGACTGTCTCTATGTTTTAATGCCCCTGGTTGGTCTACTATGAGCTTTATCATTGCAACAGAGATCATGAAATCGCTTCTTGAAGTTGCGTGCGTAACATGGCGCAGATTAGAACAAGAAGGAAGGTACAGCTAAAATATGCAGTTTTGTTCCCAGAGTATTTTGTTTGAGATGCTTTTGTTGTTATGCTTGTATATAAGTTAATAATCTTTACTTGGAAGTACATGTTGGTGTTGGTTTTTAGTTATATTTTTTCACCTGTCCTATTTACTGAAAAGATTACTATTATCAACCTTTTAGTCAGTTTGCTTCTTTCAAGGATAAGACTCAAAGTCTGCTAAAAGACAGTTCACATGCAATCCATTTCAATTAGTCTTAGTACAGTTAATCTTATAAAGCTACATAAGTATCTGGTTTCATCGCTCATTGAATTTGGTTTCATTGATCATTTCAAACAAGTATCTTTTTGCTGAATTGTCTACTGCTCTTATAGCATACCTCACTGATAAAAGCATAAATCTATAACCATAGGCCATTTTATTGATAGAGACAAAGTATTATCCATCCCCAGCTGTATCTTCTTTGCTAATGCAGTTGTAGTCTGCTGCAGTCATCAAGGAAACCAGTTTTGGATCATGCTTTAGGAAAGTAAATTGGCATTCATGATTGAAATATTTAGTTCCAGAGAATTATATACCCCAATTTTGTCGCTCTTGTTGGTGTCTCATAGTTTTGGTTCTGTGGCTGGCTAAGCTGGAGATGGACAGGTGCATGCGAGTCCTCTCCAATGCCAAGACCATCCAAGAGAAGGGAAGTTCGGTTTGCTCCATTCACATCCCTTGGTCCATAAACCTGGTATCCGAAACTTTCTGTTGAGGGTGACTATAAAGATCTCAAGTTTGCATAAGTTCAAGATTGAATAGAATACCCTTAGAAAAGTAACTGAACTTTGTATCAGTTTCGTCAATTAATACCTTCTTATATAATTCCATGTTTTCTTGACGAATTAGGTTTACCTTCTTATACAGTTCGATATTTTCCTGGTGAATTTGGTTTCCCTGCAATGAGGATAATCAAATTTAGCTTCACATTTAGTAACATAAATGAAGCCGAGCATAAGCAGCCACTGTTTCCAGGGTTAACCTTTCTGGTTAATTCTTCTATTTCATCCATTAAAATTTGGTCCTACAAAAGTCAAATGTTATGGTAAGATGCATTTGCTTTTATATTGAAGCATTTGCAATTCTATAGAAAGAGTGTTTGTTATGGGAAGAGGCTTTCAAACCTTTTTCATACGAACACCCCGTAGACTCATTTCCAATTGGTTCTCCAAATTCTGCAATTCTTTGACATTCAAACCAGAAAGTTCTTCACCCATCATTTGCCTGTTATGTTTATAGATATTGTTTAAAAGCATTTAAATTTGCATCTTGAACATATTACATTCCTTTGTGAGATACACATGGAAAATGTAGGAGACCATATCTTCATACTATATCATTATTGGCACCCTTAACATTTTTATTTCTACCTTTGCTGAATGCTATGCTTTGAGAATCATCCTACGATTATCCTTTAGATAATACTCGTCTTGTTATTGATAGCTTCAGGTTTCCTATTATGAGCTTCTAACTGCCCAATTCCTTGTCTCTGCAATTGAAATTCTCTAGCTAGCATGTACAAAAAGTTGATGCGACTGTTTTTTTGATGAGGCAAATTTTATTAATGATTAAAAATGCACTATCCAAGTACACAGAGAGTATTCATTAGATGAAAGTAAAAAGATCCAGAAGTTTCTGCACTCTTTCTTGGCTTTATATCATGATGCAATCTAATATCTATTTCGAGAATTTTCTGTTGTACTTCTTGGTTTTGCTTGCTAAACTTGAGCTCCATGTTTAACTCGAGTTTTCTTGCACGGTTTATCTACTGAAGAGTAATGATGTCTCTAAAATTACTAGAGGCAATTACCAAGGGGTCCAACGTATAGTCATGGTTTGGGAAAGGTATTTGGGGCTTTTGTATTGAGCTAGTCTCAAGGCAAGAGAAAATGTTGGTGTCGTTTGTAGCAAGCTTGGATGCTACAAATGTTTAAACTTATTGTTCTGAAGGTTGTCTTTCTACAAATAATGCTAGGTAGAAATAATATTATCTCCTTTCCTTCTCCTTGTTTATAAAATGTGACAAAAATTGGGTCATAAAAACTGCAAGATGTTGAATATATAACATGTCTCTGCCTTTTGAGTTTATAGGTGGCTTTTCCATTTTGAACTTAAACAAAAAATGCCATTTAGCTATATAAAGGAGAATCTACATATCTCAAGGCCAGATTAATGACAAAAATATAAATTGAAAGGTAACAAACCTTTGCCCATGTAATACAGATATATGTGTGTGTACAAATGTATGTGTGTACATAAGGAGTAAAGTAGAGACGGCATATTCTAAGGTTAAAATTTGTAGATTATGACTTCTGTCCTTGGGCATCAAAGAGATATGAGTTATAAGAGGGACAAGGAAAGAGCTTTGTGATATGTTGCACAAACAATATGCGAATACAAATGTTCTTCGCATATTCAACTGAAAACCGAGGACTTTTTTGTGTCTAAATGGTGTCAAACATGTGGACTTCATGTTTACTAGTGTCTGATCTATTAATTTCCTACCTATAGTGGACTTCTTAATCTCTATTATGCCATCCTGATTAGTATGCATTATGATAGATTCCATCTTACAGGAAAAGGACTGTACCGATGATTTTCTTGCAAGTTTTGCAATTGTTGCCTTAACATTGCTGCCTCCCTTTGCCAAAACTGGCAAGTAAAAAAAGCATAATTGATCAACACAAGTATACTAAAGCAAATAGTTATCTGTTCAAATACCGGCATGAACATATCTGAAATTAATAAATGATCAAATCTTTTTAATAACCAAAGAAGCATATTGTTGCATATGCAATCTATAGAAGGAAAATATTTTAATTAACATGCTAACTACCGACAAGCACACAATTGTAGCAACTCCAGTTAGAAGTACGTGATACATATATGTCTTTCTATGTGTATTTGTGTTTGTGCATTATGCTTGTCTATATGTATGCAGCTATATTTGTTTGTATGGACTATGTGCTTATATATAAACTTTTGGGGTCTTGGAAATGGTTACTTGACTTTCTTAATAGAGTGTTATGTTTAAAAAATCCTCGATATGGTGTTGGAAGGAGGTGTTGCTAGATCATACGTAGACTTGTAGGTCTTTGATTTGTTTGTCACTTTGTAAATACTTAGCCTTTCGAGTGGTTGTTATGTCATTGAATTACAACAAGAAGGAAAATGCTCGTAGTAGTTACTGCTACCCTTTCTTCAAAGATAAGTGTAAAAGAACCACTCTTCTCTAATTTTTAATCAGCATGAAAAACATTTTTGTTCTTTTTTTGCAGATTGTCTTTTCCTTTTTTGAGCAGACGAACTCTTCTGGTATCTTCCTTAACCAACCCATTTCTTTGACAATAAGGTTTATTCTAAAAAACATTTTAACAGCATGATATTGAAACTGACTGTAAGAACAGATGATATAAGTTTATTTTTTCAATCATTTGTCGTAGGTTCTAGTCGATAGGATTTGATGAAATCTATTTAGTATCATTATTGGTGCATGTCTCTTGCCCTATGTTTTTCTCAACTCAACTAAGTCCTAAACCAACTGAATTCTTTTTTGTATTAATTGGGTTCTTACAGAAAAAATAATAATAATAACTGGATCCTTATGCATAGTAGACGTCCTGACTCATATTTGTAAAGGATCTATTTTCACATACTGTAGTGGTAGCCCTCTTTTCTCAGGCCTTGGGACCACTTGTTGGAAGAGTAGGACAAAAGCTTGATGCCCCCCCCCCCCCCCCC
>QEOT01000226.1:230056-248609 GCA_003123785.1 Pterocarya stenoptera
AAAAAAAAAAAAACTCCTCTTCTCTTATGTCATGGGTGGGGAAGGAAAACAAAATGATGTAGCTAAAATGCCTTTTTTGGAGAATTTAGGCTGTTAAAACAGTTTGAAAGCACAAAATAAGCCTGAAAATGAGGTAGTTGCGGGCCACCAAAGAAACATCACGATTAGGAACTTACAAAATCTATGGTGTTAAATAGATTTTGAATAATAGAGTGGATTAAAGTAGTAAATTATCAGTAGCAGAATGGATTTATATTGTCAATTTGTTGTGACATTCTTGCTTTGAGGAGTTGAGTTTGAATTTTGCACTTGTGAGTTGGTCATGTTTTATCCTGTGCACCTCCCGGGATTGGACAGGATGTTGTTCTTGGACACCCGGTGCCAATCAAAAAAAGGAGTTGGTCATGTTTTATGCTCTAGGTAGGATAGGCTTTTGCGGTTATGTTCAGGAATGATTTGTGGTAAAAGTTCTTTTGTTAGTTTCGAGAGAGTTCTTTCGGTGCTGATGGTGTTTTGGTGTCAAAATAGTTGTCCATTGACATTTGGATGTGCAGATATCAAAGGAATGATCACCTATACTTCGATAGTTTCTGGGTGACTAACTTCACTTGGATTGGAAATGTTTTGCTTGGGCTCGTTCTAGATTTCCATAACTATATTTACTATTTATTTTGCAGTGAGTACCCTTTGGTTGTGATGTCAAATATGCAACTGTTTAGGCATTAATAATTATGTGATATTGTTGACCTTGTTAGGTAGAGGTTTGGAGAGCTAGGGGTGAAGTGGATACTTGTGCTGGATTAGACTTATATTGTTGCGATGTGATTAATTGGCATTTAATGCCTAAAAATGGATATGTTAGTGTTGTTAAGTGGATTTAGCTGATCACTTGTGTGTGGGTGTGCCTATGTCTCTGAGTATGGCCTACGCTTTTTGGCTTTTCAAGTTTCTGATTGGAAATAATGGAAGTATATAATGTTTTAATTTGGAGGGCCAGGAGGGGGGCATTGAAAGGCAATAGTTTCTTGTTTGCGAGAACAAATATTGACTCATGACAACATAGTTATGTGGATTATACCTCTAAACCCATAGTCTACATAATTTTCAAACTCTTTTTTATTTTCTTATGAGCAAAGATACCAAAATTTCATTTAGGGAGAAAAAAAGGGTGCTAGGGGAGAAGCCCAAATACACTGGAAGTACACAAAGGAAAACACTTAGCTAAGATGAGGAAGGAGAACAAGAATTCATAACATCTACAAAGGATAAGAAGCTGGTGTTGTTATGGACTGTTGTCCAATCATACAATGATACAAAGATTTGAGCACTAAGGTACTTAACTAGAGCAAGGTTCTCTCACAATCTTCAACCCTCTCATTATGATTATACTGATTTTTTTTTTTTTTTTTTTTGGAATCATTTTAGGCCTACAGGGACTTATTTAATGTTGCTCTTTAGTTGTTACTAGATGCAAATTGCTGAAAAATTCTAGTGACATCATGATATGTTGTGTCAGTTCAAGGTATATACTTAAATTTAAGGCAAATTGCTAATGATGAGTATCCAGTTATGGGTGTCAGGACAAAATGATCGGCTCCCCCACATAATGGAGAAAATAATTAATGAAGCATTTTAGCACACATGCAACTGGAACATTGGTAGGCAATGACGGAAGTGTGGAAATTCATGTTCTTGCCAGTCCCTGGGCTCACGTTCTTCTGGAATTCTAAGCTTCTCTATATGCACTGCTTAAAACTGGAGGAATATAATTTTAGAAAAAATTATAATGATCCTTCCAGGAAAGTTTCAGTATTACTTCTGGGATGAGTCTTACCAGTGACTACAGTTAAGCCCAGTTCATAGGTCCGTGCTTCGACTGAAACACCTCTTTTTCTTCTTTTCTTCATCAAGAGGAACTCGGTTTCAGAAGCAATTGCAACAGGAAGCAGCTTTCAACATTTTGGGATTGGCTTCTATGCATTTGGGAAACTGAAATATTTGATTGCTTATTTCAGAAGTATATTCTACTCCCTTTGTTTTGAACTTGGGAGGAAACCCATATATCTTCCCACTGCACTTCCATAATTCATTTTTTGAATTTATGCTGATATTCTTTCCCTACTGATCTGTCAAGGCAAACGAACTATCTTTTAATGGATTTATTTTGAAATAATTGTGCAGCTATCAGGAGCTTCTTCAAGGCACACGAAGTGGTGTTTTGGCTGCTTTACCTCCTGCAATTGTGAACTAAGCACCATGGTCTTAACTACAGCGTATCAGATTATAATCTGACCTTATCTTACAAAAATGGACTTTGTATGAATGTATTTTATTTTTACTGTTCAGTCTTGAAGCTCGCCCTTCTCTGGACAATATTCTTCACTGATCTGCCTCATTGTGCAACCTTTAATAGATTTACATTATATGTTTTGTGTTGCACTTCTGTGTTTTTGCATCATATTTTGTCCAAGGATGCACGTTCATTTAATTTCAGGGGTAAGGTATCAAGGTACACTGTGATGTGCCTAAATGGAGAACTGGTATGACAGTGACTGAACTAAGAGTAGAATGCCTCAAAATTGCTTGTATTAGAACATCAAAGGTGACGTCATGAGCAGTATGTCGTTTCTTTATTTTTTCTTTTTTTAACAATCTAGTTTATTGGCTTCTTTTTGGGGGATGCGGCATTTAATGCATACAGTCAGAAATTGGTAGGTCAAAAGAAGCTATCACTCATTGTAGAAGTGGCTGAAATCACTGACAGTTCAATATTTATGCAACTCTGCTTGTTGAATTCTATTGTGAGAAGGTAATGACGGTAATCTCCTGTTAGGAACCTGTTCCTTAAACTTGTGCAAGAGTCTGCTTCTGTAAATCCTATTTTCTCTCATGTTTCTTATATTATCTATTGCACTACTCATCCTTCGTGACAACGTGCTCTCATTAGTATTGTGTGAATTTTGTATGGTTGGGTTGAATATATGTTGCACATCTTTCCTGCATACTGGATGTGTTTTTCCTTACCAGATGCAGAGATAACTTATCTGCAGTCTTTTTCAATCTTCAATGCCAAAGGCTTGAGGCAGTTTGTATCCTTGCACTGCCACTCCCAAGCCCAGATAAAGGAGGATTATGGCAGATAGAATGTCAACCAAAGTATCTTATCATACCTTATCACGCTGACCCCAAGCTGGATAAGGCTCTGTTGAGTTGTATATTAAAACAGCTTCTTTCATTGTGTTGACAAGATGTGTGGGTGGGTAGCCACAGTGGTATCGTAGTGCTTGGCCTTAATGTGTTTGTACAGCTCAGTAGTGTATTTGTGAAGCTTTTGTTCTGTAGACTTTTAGATGCGGCTAGATTGAATTTGATGCTACATATCATTAAGAAAATTTGGACAGTAGGTTCCTGATATTAGAATCATTCATAAGAGTCAAGCTTTCTGCCTAACACTTCAGAAGCTAATATCTGGTTTCTCTTTGCTATTATTCTTGCAGTATGTTTATTCTTGACTGGGGATTTCTTTTTCTCTCACTCACTGTTGGGTTCCTGATTCTAAGGTCAGCAATGAATTCTTTTTCATGTTCTTTCTCTTGGAATATATGTGACGATGTTTGAAATCAAATCTATGTCAGAAGACTCAGAACTAAATGGCATGAGTTGATGTGCTGCACATTTATGTTATGGTATTTTATTTATTTCCAGTAAGAATAAAGCTTGCATTTCTGGAGTGCATATTTCTCATTATTTTAATATCTGTATCTTCCAGTTCTTTTATTTTTATTAACCTCAGTTTGGAAAGGATGAAATTTATTTTAGAATATTTCTGTTAATTCCAAGCGCCAGAGACCAAGGTGTTATCCCAAGGCAAGTGACAGCATTTTGCTGATTACATCATGCCTGGTAATTTCACTCCTGTTTTCCAACATCTTTGTCTACAGTTTGTTATGTTTGATAGGACATTCTTTTTACCAAGAAAGGCTTGGTCCTAGAAGTGGCTTAGCTTATTGGTGCGAATGACATGGGCATATTAGAGCTTACCAAGCTAAGTTATTGTCTTCAATTTTTAAGCTTTGCTTGTTCTTATTTTCCTTCCTTGGGATGTTGACATTAAGTACCATTAGCTTATGTTTTTGGAGAAAAATGTGAGGAGACAAAATACAGTGGTCGTCCATCAACTGTTTTAGGATGTTTTTGTTTCAAAATTTTTATGCTGTCATTAGATGTCGACAAGTATTCATTTATGTAAAATGCTGATGCTGTTTCTAGCTCTTAAGTTTAACAGGATAGGCATATAGAGTACATGCTAGGCACGACCAAAGAGCATGATGTCTTTGTTGCTCTATGGGTAGGCATGAATATAGATGCTATATATGTCTATGCTTTTAGAATCAGCAACACTTGGAAGAATAGTGACTTTCAAAAAAAAATATGAGGTCTGGGACTGAAGAATACCTTGACTTCACCATTAAGGGATCTCATGCCTTGAATATAAATTCACAGAAAAAAAGTATTGAGTTCTGAGTACTGAGGAATACCTTGACTTCTGAGGTTGGATTCCCAAGTTGGTGATGTTCCTCTTTTGATTTATGGTACCGTTCAATTACTGATTTCATGCTGGTAAAAGCATTCAAATTGTATCAGAGATGCACTCTTTGCTGTTTATCACATATTTTACAAAAAAAGGTTATCACATGTTTTCAAGAATCACTTTGCGGTGAACATGTACTATAAGAATATATCTTTAGTCCAGTAACTTGTGAAGAACTTTTCCATCTAGGCCACCCAATCTCATAGACAAAATTAAACTGTACTTGCGCTTAACTGTGTTAGCTTAGGTCAAGTGGCAGGACAACAGTATGAGCAAATCCAGCTGCAATTGGACATATAACTAAAGACAAATCCAGCTGCAATTGAACTTCTTTTTTTTTTTTTTTTTTTTTTTTTTTTNTCTTAAATTTGGCCGCCCCATTACTTTATATATGCGTTCTAAATTAAATGCTTTAAAGGAATCATTTGTATTTATCAATGAATTGGATGTAAATGCTGTTTAATGCAAAATGTAGGCGTCTAAAAATGTAGTTCAATACTGAGGAAACTAACAGGGAAACATGGATTCATTTATTTCCTCGAAGACAAAAAAATACTGAGCAAGCTGTGAGTGCAGTTAGGTGGATGGATAGTTAGAGTGCATGAATGAATTGATTCATTTTCTGAAAAATCACATTACATGTTCTCTCATACTAAACTGCCTATCTTCTTCAGGGTGTGGTAATGAGGAATGCAGTTAATCTGAGATCTCCCTTTCTTTTGGTTCCTCTTGATGGATGGGTGTTTTGACCGGAAAAGATTTGAAGGGGTTCTGAGTATCGAACAATTCTTCATATCCAGAAACCTTGTGGGCAAGTCACAGCTGTGTATCTTCCTTGACTACACAGATTTTTATGTGCAGAACTGTTCTGAACAAGAAGATTAATAGAAGCAAATTCTTGAAGGTCAAAACATTGAAGAGTTTAGGAGGGCAGAGAAACCAAAGTTCTCTGATCCATTTATTCTGAAAGCTTAGGCTCAGTTCCTTGTACGATGCATGCAGATTATACAAAGATGTTGATGATGCCGCTCCTATTAGTAAGAATGTGGAACAAGAGTGAGTTGAACAGGTCTCTCTAGATCCATCAATGCTAGAGATCTTAGCCTTCCACTAGATATCCACCCAACGAGTACATAATATACTCACTGATGGGGGAGAGCCAAAATCATGAGGCTAAGTCATGTGTACACCAGAGAGAATGTTTGGAAGCTATGCAAGAGGAGCGGGTTTTCAATTGAGAACCATACTTATAACTCAGTAGGATTATCCAAGAGCATGGGAGTATTGAAAGAGCACATTGGTGTGAAGATTGAAGACCAAAAAGAATGGTAGCCATTCTCATTCAACAAAGGTTTTTTCTGACTCCTAGCATGTGAGTTCGGGAGTCGAACACAGTGAAACAAGGATCACTTAGGTGGTGAAGGTAATGAAAAGATTCATATGAAGCAACCAGGAAGATTTCAGTTAGCTGCATCTTGATTACAAGTTGAACAAAATATTATATGGGTTGAAACAAGCAATGCAGTGATGGAACAAGAAGTTTGATTCCTTTAGCAACATGGCCAACTGACGACATATCATAGGTACTTCCATGAAAGAACTGGGACCACCAAAGTTTTTTGAAGATGTCTCGTGATCTGCAAAATCTAGAGCTTTGGTTATCTCCAGAACTGGCCATTGAGAAGGTATTAGAAATGATAAAAAACCTAAGCAAGACAAAGTTGGTGAGCTCTGCACTAGAAGTTCACTCCTAGTTAAGCTCAAAGGGAGACCTTACAGGTGGGAAAGGAAAGAATATTTAAAGAAATGAAATGTCATGCAACTGTGGTTAGTAGTTTGATGCATACTATGGAGAGCCAGTTTGGTGGGGAGTAGTTTAGGCGTATTGGAGATAGTCTACGTTGTTGGTGTTTGTAGAACAGTGAACGATGTGAAGTGGGTAATCAGAGGTACTGATTATGGATAGAGGAGACATAACACTTTTTCCTATTAACTCAAACAAGCAAGTGAATGGCGCCCAAAAGGTTTCTAAACAATTTGAGTCCTATTAACTTTTCCTTGTGAAAACACCCTTCCTCCGCAAAATGAATTCGACACCTCCTAGACGTTGACCAAATTTTATCGCAGAACTCCAATGGGATTAGATTACCTCATATTGAGTGAGTTAGTGGTGTACAAGGACCGACGGGAACGGGCCAGAACATATACAAAAAATATATAATGAAACGACGTCGTTTCACTTTAGCCCGTTGTCTTCAACCTCCCCCCCCCCCCCACCTTCTTCTCCAGAGGCACTCTCTCTCCTGTCTCAGAGTCTCTCTCTCTCTCTCTCAAAACCATGTTCACGCTTCGCTACCGACCCAAAACTGATTGAGAAATTGCCAGAATTGGTACAGCCAGTATTCCTCCTACCCATCAGCCGGTTCAGTCGGTTGGTCTTCCTCTCAAAAACATCCATATTTAGTCGGATTTCAGTCCTAGAGTGAGTATAGGTGGTGAATGAGACTTCATATTGTTTGAAGATGAGAAGTTCTTACTCTTTATAGAGTGAGCAAGGCTTCTTTTTTTTTTGTGGGAGTTGTAAGCTTGTTTGTGTGAAGCAGTTACTTAAGCCTATCACAATCCAATAATCGAGAGGCTCTCTATGAAGTTGAACCCAAAGAGGGACATACCATAAATCCTCTTTGAGGAAAGACAAATTACGATGCCATTTTTTAAGGACTGTGGCCTATTGGCCATTTGCATGATAGTCTCTCCAAAATTTAATTTAAGCTTTCATGCAATCATATTGAAGAAAATATAGTTAGTTTTAGAGGGAAGGACTTCAATTTTTGAATTTGCCATAGAAAAATACAATTTTTCAAAATACCAAATCAAGGTGTTTTTGCCATTCTTCACAAGAAATCCATTTTGATGTTGACTTATTCGCTTTGAATCATGAGACTCAAGTTTCGTTTGGATGATGAAAGTAGTTCAACATAGTTCCATTTTCAACTCCATCTGCCATCCAAACACAAATTTGAGTCGAGTTTTATTCGGAAAAAGCAAAATACTCATTTCGTTTACTGTAGCAAGAGAGGACACCTCAAGAATGCAGAGATTTTTTACCTGGATTAATTTTTTTGTACCATTTCATTATTTTATTCAGTTTTTATAAAAGAGTAAGTAAATATTTGTATAAAATAATATATTTATGTGAAGATCTGACAAGTGAACAGTAGATATATAAATAACAAATTTGTTGTTGGAATTACCGTAGGCTGCACAGGAGATATAATTGACAAATGAACAGTGAATTTCTAGTGGGTCCCAATTATTTCACAACTTTCTATAAATATATTTAAACTCATTTTAACATCCAAACAAATATAAATTCATTTTAAGTGGACCCCACAAAACTTACTCAATCATCTCAACTAACTACTATTCATAAAAAATTCAACTCAATTTAACTCAGTTCAACATTCAAACGCAACCTCAAATTCAAAATGCAAGACTAACCTTGTTAGAAATTCATTTAAAGTTTGATCGAATAATCAACCTATATTGAAGAATCTATAAAGTTGATTACTAAAGTACTAGTTTGAAAGGCTTGTTCGATTTGATCCACTACAAGATTTGGAAAATGGTAAACCTACAATTAGTCTACAATTATTTTACAACTCTATTTAAAATGAAGTGTAATTATGTAAAATTGAAAATATTTTTTTAATGAAGTGGCACAATTACATTAGTTGATTTGAAGTGAGTAGTAAAATAGTTGTAAAAAAATTATAGGTGTATCATTATTTACAAGATTTATATCATACGTAATAGAAGCACTAAACATAATAAGTATTACTTTGGTAACGGTTGAATCAACAAACTTGAATTTGGTGAAAATCACAGGCTTTGGTACTAGTGTGAACTACAAAGGAGGAATCGGCCCAAAATTAGATAGGAATCAACATATGGTCGGGCGCTAACGGCTGATTCAATTGTCCATTTAGTGCATGTTTGGGATTGTGGTGAGAAATATAGCTTATAGTTTTCAAGTAGGATGAGACATAAAATTTTCATCTCATATCATAATTATAATTTTTTCAAATTTCCACATAAAATATAATAAACATTTCAACTTTTTGAAATTTCAATTCAACTTTTTCAAATCTCTAAACAATAATAATATTAAAAAATAATATTTTAAACTTTCAGCTAAAATCAAAAATTCTCATCTCACTATCCAAACATATCCTAAGGCTTATAGCTTATAACTTAAGTAGTAAGTTCTACTGTTAAATAATTATTTACTCTTTGGTAATTATATGTTTAAAGTACTTTCAAACATATTACGTTTGTTTGGAAACAAATTAAAAAAGTGCTTTATGAGTTAGAAATAACGATTATTTAAATTTTTAAAGATTATGTCTATATCTTTGAAAGTTGTAATTATCTTAAAGTTGAATAGGTATTTTCATCCAATATTGATAGACTTTTTAAAATTTAAGTTACTGTCTGTATTATCTTGAAAAACATGTTTGATGATGCTTTTCTTCAAACGTACTTTTTAGTTTACATATTAAAGTTACTTTTTACTTTAATATGTAACACCCAAATAATCTAATTTTTTCATTAAATCACTTTTAAGGCTATTTAAGTACTTTTTAAGCTCTTACCGCAACCTAAAACAGGTCCTTAATCATACTAAAGAGTCTCCTATTTTATGGTCCACTAACTTAACTAATGGTTAGGTGAGCCCAGAATTAAAATATACCTATCCTATTATAGGATGCTATATCTTTGAAAATTAGTGCTTACACAGCAATTTTAATTGCATGATACTTTGTGATATATAGGATGAGAGTTCTGCATCATCTATAGTACTCAAAAATTACTCTTCAATTTTATTTATTTTTTATTAAAAGAATCTTGTCTTGGTCAAGAGGGCCCTAGACAGGTGTGCATTTTGTTGGGTGGTGATCCTCCTTTCTAGTAATAAAGGAACCATATATAAGAAAGGCCTTGAGGCTAATGAGGAATCATGGTCTTGTAATTTTTTCCTTCTAGTTGAAAGTTATTCCTAGTAATTATCGTGTTTTGTTTTGTATGATTTGTGATTAAATCATTGTCTTGTGTGTTGTTGGTTTGTTGGTGTCTGTTTGGACTCTTAACTTCGCCCTTTTTATTTTTCGGACACTAGCAAATAGATGATTCTAATGGCTTTTGCCGTTAGCTAGCGATGGTGATGTTCGTTGGTAATAACAATCTTAAGAGTACGCTTGATTCATAGAATAAGAGTATTGGAAAGGACTAGCCAATTAAGGAATAGTTAGTAATTAGTATTTTATGTGGCTGAATTTTTAAGGTGAGGAATAGACATTCTCACAACTACCGGAAAAGTGAAAGGAATACTGAATACCTATGCATTGGAGTAATTTTTTTTTTTTATTCAGGATGGGTGGCTAACCAGCCACCAAACCTTTTGGTTGTTGGCCATGGAGGGTTGCTCGGGCTACTCTCGTGCTCACTGGAGGTGGCCTTGGCCGCCTCGGCCACCCCGTGACCATTACGTGTGCCAAGTCAAAGGGTGCATGGTTTGGTCACCCCGTGGACTTCTATAGGTGTTGGTTTCTGCAAACCCATTTAACATAACATATAATTCATGTATTTTACAAACTCATGCCCTAAATTAACCAGCTAGAATTTAATCAAAGAACCATACATCGCTAAAACACAGCTACATGTAAAAGCTAGAGGCAACGATCTAAAAGTTATTTGATGAATAATGCATGGTTGATAACTAATGTAAGGTTACTCAATTTATATATATGTTATAAGGACGTGACCATGTAGTCGAGTACTTGATCAAGTGAGTGTCAAAATGTTTATTTTTCAGATTTTATCTATAAATCTAGAAAATTCATTTGAATAATATAATTTAACGTCTGCATATATATATGTCTATGTCAAACTTATCTAAATGCTGATATAAAAGTTATTAAATGAATTAGTTATACAAGTTCATGCTAGCCGACTTGAACTCAAAACACACCATGATCATTTCAATATGTCCTTTAAAAGGAGAAACATTCTAAAGGGAAAAAATGGCGTGCCAGAATTCTTGAATAATTAAAAAATGAAAAAGTAACTTCTATTGGTTAAAACCAAAACAAAAACAAAAACACATGTGGTTTTAGAATTCACAAGATCATTATATCCAGACAATGGATAATGCAAGCTTTAGGCTATGAAATAATTGGGAACATGAATTAACTCTATAGGTTATGAAATATGGATAACGGCCGACATCCAAGCATTAGCATTGGCTTCATTAAAGTCATCTCCAAAATTTAGCTAAAAGTATATGATTTTCATAAATTCAAAATCATTCAAGCCATAACCTTACATTGGATTAGTCAAAATAATAATATAATATTATTTTTTTAATAATAATTTTTATAATTTTTTTTTCATATGTTACAACTACACTAACCATATGTTAATAATTAATAATTTAATTTTTACTTAAATTATTGTTTCCCAAATAATTTTTTTCCTCAACCTAATTTACAAAAACAACTTATTCTTGAAGACTAATATGTGAACCTAATATACAATACCAAGTATAATATAGAAGCAGATCTTAATATATCGAAGCAGTTATGAGTAGTTGGGTCTGATATTTTAGAATAAAATATCACTTTTGAAGATGAACAGTGCATCTTCAAATATGAAGAAACACTTCTTATAAGTATTTCTAATTAGAAATACTTTAGCTCATATTTGAAGCCACTAGTATTTGACAATTTTGACTTTGACTGCTCCAATGCATATGATTCCATCTCTATTTTTTCAAATTTTGAAGATGCTCCATATTCCCAATTGCAACTGTTCAGCTACGTACTAATGTTTATATGCTGGGAAAAGTTAACAGCCACCTGACTCAACTCGACAAACCAAACCGGCAGAAATTGATCACTGAAAACATTGGTTTAGGGTTCCCGTGATTAGGCAAACTTTGTAATGAAATCTACTTTCGAATGAGAGTTGAGTGAATTGTTGGGATAATAAGATGTTGGAAAATCAACAGCCCCCAACACAACCAACCTGCATGTAGGCTGTACACATGAAACCCCTAATGATCCTTAACTTAGAGTTTCTGATCGTCAATAACCCTGCATCCTTTTAGCCTTTTGCACGCTCTATGATCTTCTCATTCCAGCTCGTCAGTGATCTCTTTCTTCCAATCTTCTGATCATATATATACATATATAGTAAAGAGATCAGAGTGCGACATAGAGAAAGGGAGAGGCAAAGAGAGAGACAGAAGGTCTGTCCCTCTTTGTGATCTTCGATCTCCATATATCCACATGCCCCATGCATGGATTTCCTGCAGAAGGCTAACAAGTTCGACACTTCGACATGTTCGATAGTTACTAGCTAGTAGTATTGCAATCATGTCTCATCTTCTTCAATTCCTTCATTACTACGCGTACGTTTAAATATATGCTACGGTTAATAATGTTCAGTTACGTCGCTATATGTGGGATATCATGTAGTTTTTGGTCTGATAATTTTCAATGAGGGTTCTACTTTCTTTAAAGCTATGGTTTATGGTATTAACGCTGTTACGCGCTATCGAGAAATGTGGAAATTAGATAAAGTTTAACTAACCGAACGACAATCATTAGTGTCAGATTGGTTCAAATTGCCAAAAGTTCATGTGATTTGTTCAAGGAATCATCTCCAACTTCTGACAACTCCAATCATGCATATATAGAAGTACTAGACTAGTGGATAATCACCACCAAAACAATCATCATGATCAGTAGCGGATTTCAGGCCGCCGGAAGTCAATGCCAAGTTGCCAACCTAATTTGCTCTCGTTCTTTTCCCAATTTTTCAACCTTATTACCTAATTAAAAATTAAGGAAAAAAGAGCATGTGCATGCAAGGGCTTAATTATCATATCCTGCATGTATTCAAAGCTGCTAACTTCAATCATAAGAATTTGTACAGGAGTGTATTCTTCCACTGCTAGCTGCCTTAATTATCGTTATCCACCAACGATCATTCTTCGAGAAACCTATATTTTATATATATATATATATTTATATATGTAGGTAACGTACACCATTGCCCTCGTTTAATTGACAAAATAATGCATCCACATATCAATGCCACTACTGCCACCATTTCTCAAATGTTCTTCTCACTACAAGAAATCAAGCATTTTTCAATGCTCAAAATCGTCGCAAATATCCTTAATAATCGCTACATTTGATTATTTTGACAATTTTTAAATCACTGAACTTTCGACGACATTAAAGAGCCCCTTCTGATCACTTTCAACGATACATAAAACTCGTTGAGAAAAATCACTGTTTCCGGCGATTTAATGTCGTCACAAATGTATAAAAATACGCCGAAAATGGTGAGATCAGTTTACCACTAAATCGTCGAGAAACATTAAAAGCAACGAAAAATGTTAGGGTTGTATAGAAACCGATGCAAACCGGCCGGCCGCATCAGGAACCGGCCGGCGTGCGGTGGAGTATTACAGAAACCAACATTCAGCGGTTCGGTCCCAGTTTGAAACTGGGCCGGACCGCTGAACCGACCGATATAATAAGTTTTTTTTTTTTTTTAATATACTCTAAGCAAAACGACGCCATTCCACTTAAGTTTAAATGGAACGGTGTCGTTCTATACCTATAAGTATACGATATATAATAGAAACGACGTTGTTCGGTATTAAACCAAACGACGTCTTTTCGGTATGGGATCTTCTTTTTCCCCAGCCTACTTCCATTTCCCGACTCCTCTACAACTCTCTCTCTCTCTCTCTCTCTCTCTCTCTCTCTCTCTCTCTCTCTCTCTCTCTCTCTCTCTCTCTCTCTTAGTAGAATCTTGCCGCTAAGGGAATCGACGCCGATCGAGATCCACCAGAGAACCACCTCGATCGGTTTCCTCCTCCCCATCGACATGTTATGGTTGGTTGCACCACAAGTTTTCCAGACATCAGTCGGCGTCGATTTTGCCCAAAAACTGCACCGAAGACGTCTGTTTTCACCCCTAAAAAATGTCATCGCAAATGGTCAATAAATTGCCACAAATGATAAATCTTTATTCCAGCGATAGTATACTATCGTTGCTATTATTCAGTTCTAGCGAGTAATTATCGCTGCTCATATACCATTAATCATCGCAAATATCCATGACCATTTCAGCGATCTTACTTTTCGTCGCATATGAAGTTATTTCTAACGGACAAGAAATCGCCACAATATCACTTCCGCCGCCACAAAAAATTAATCGCGACGATTTAGTTGGTCGTCGATATAGATATCTACATGTAAGGTCATGCATATTTGTGGCTCTTAAAAATCGTCGGAATAGGGTTATTTTCATCGATTCTTCAAATCGCTGCAAATGACATTTCATTCATGTGCCACTAAAAAGTAGTACATGACACTTCATTCATGTGCCACTGAAAATGGAGTACGCTGGTGCAATGGGTCGAAGTGCAGAAGGTGCTCGCGCGTCGAAGTGGGCAAACATGCGGGGAAATAAGTTGGGGGAAAATTAAAGGCATTTTGTGCCTTGGCGCCCATATGCTTCAATCCTGATGAAAATATGGAAAAAAAAAATTCACTTTGCGACGCACAAAATCATCATAGGTAACTCATTAAATCGCCGCAACAACACATTTTAATGAAAACCTAGCGTGCAAGTGCACATGCGATTTTAGACGCACGCAGCGAGTTCTAAAGCGAAGAGAAAAAGGCTTTTTGCGTTGATTTATATTGCAGTGATTTTATAATCGCTAGAAAAGACCTGATTTCTTATAGTGTCTATCTTTGTAAGTGTAACTCTATCATCAAATTGACTATCCTTGTCTTACCACTTACAAAATGATCATCACCTATATCTTAAAAAGTTAAGCCACAATTGGAATTTGCATCTGTGGCTAGCTAGTCATTGTACATGATGGTTTAGAAATCATTAAAAACGTTAGAAACCAAAAACTCAATCTTTTTCGGCTATGTGTGGATCTTTTCCAATATTGTCTTGAGAAAATTCGAATCTCATGGCAGATTCATGTACAAGAATTAGGTGAGAGAAACAATATCGATACAATATTATATAGAATTCAAATTAATGTAGGACTTGCAAAGCAAATTGCAAATATATATATATTCTGATATCTTCTAAAGAGAGAAGCCGGATTAATCCTCTATAGTCAAGCTTGAGCTTATACTTGAAACTTAAGAGCAACTTCAATTCTTGAACTCTAATGAAGCTTATGCCGGAAATTACTGTCAGATCGACCTCAGCCTTAACTTTTTTTTCCAGTACTTTTACTGATAATTAAATATGCCAACACCGGATATAACATTTCCAATGAAGCTCCTTTCACATGATGATTCCAAGTGTAAATCCCCAAATATTGTTGCGTTCCAAGCGTATATATATTATCAAAGCTTGATGCAGCCTGTTGTTCTAACCAACTCGATCTAGCTCATGGCCAACTAAAAAGTAGTACATTTTGACACTGCAACAGTATTCTCCTGTACATTACTATAGCTAGAAAAAACATTTCCCTAGTTTAGCTTATAAAGCTATTGATCATCTATAGCATATAACTCCTAGGCTCCTATATCGATTGATAGATATATACATAGAATCCCATGCCATGCCTCCCACCAGAAAAGGTGAACAACCATGTTACATTTACGCTAAATAATAATATTAAGTCAAGCACATTTTGACGTGAACAAATAAAACGAAAGAAACTATATATATATCTAAAAAACAAAAGACTAAATAACATTGCTACATTAGTCCTAAAATAATTTCAAGCATTTTCGTACATGCATATATGATCATGCGGCGACAGTACTTCTCCAACCCTAAGTTTATCTTCCAATACTAATTTCTTCTACAATAAGGTTAGACAAGTACGTTAGCTCATTACAAGACATGAACATTTACCATACCTTAATAACGATCAAATTCCCCGTTCTTTTAACAAAAAATTATTGTAATTGTCAGTCATTAACATGAAGTATCACACTAGAGGAAAAAATTAGAGTACGCAAATCTCAAACTACAGATCGACTGCATAATGCCATTCTCAACAGTAATAGCATCAAGATATGAATAAGGAACAATATACATATATACATATGACGAGAAAGTAATTAAACGGAGATTCAGAAGGGGAAGAAGAAGGAGAAGATGTTAGAGAGAGAAAGTTAGGACCTGGTGCTGGCGAAATCATAAAGCTTGCCAGTGCTGGAGAAGATCACGACTCCGACCTCGGCGTCGCAAAGTATCGCCAGCTCCTTCGCCTTCTTCAGCAACCCGTTCCTCCGCTTCGAGAAAGTCACTTGCCTGCTCGTCGAATTGTCGATCCTCCTTATCACAATCTTCCCCCTCCCCATCCCGGCCTTCCAACCCTAGCTTTTCCTTATTTTCTAAAGAAAAGAATGAAAAATCAGTAAAGATATATTTGCAAGTTAAATTATAGTGACCGACTAAGAAAGGTGTCGCCGTTCCAGATCGGCTGGTAGGGAAATCTTTGATCGGAAAATATAGAAAAAGTAGAAACAAACACAACTTTTCCGAAAAAGGATGAATATATGAATCTGGAAATTAGAAAGAAAAACAAGATATTTTCGGAGAAAAAAAAAGTTACGAGAACAGAAAGAGAAAAAGAAAAAAAAGCGGCCTTACATGGTGGAAGTTTGAAGTAGTGAAGACAAACCGAGGTTTCCAAATCGTTTTGGCTTTGGTCGTACTGATGAACATCAGCAGAAAGCTACCATATAAGGAAAGTATATGCTGGGGACTGAAAAACCAGTTGTTTTGGGCTTAGAAAACCGCTCTGGTTTCACTGTTTTGACACGTGGACCAATAAGATGCTTGGAACTATAATTGTTTAAGTGATTCTTGGCAACTGGGCCGTCCACCTTATAGATCACCGACGCGTGGGGTCTTCGCATACGTAGACCGTAGTTCCTATTTTTAGGAATTTCGCTTTTATCCAAAAGATTTGGGGAGACGAGACTGCCCTTTTATTTCTTCCGAATGTGCAATGAGTCCGCGAACCGGTTTAGTGGGAAGTGGGGCTAGCGTGACAGGAGATTGTCATTGTCTCTAAAGACGACCAAATCAATTCCCGATTTGAGCAACTTTTCGAATCCGAAATTCTGGTCATGATGGATTTGTGTTCCGTTTATGGGTCATTAACCGTTAGAGCGTTTATCTATGAATTGTGTAAGATATACCTAATCAAAAATACTTTGATAATCTTTGAAAAATACTCTTCATCTGATTGTGATAAATTAAATATAGAATCTTGTCACTCTACATGTAGATTGAAACTATTCATCTATGCATAGTTTTTAATTAGTTTCTATTTCTCTCTTTTTCTTTAGATTAATTATATATACAAATTTTAAATACATGCACACTTCGCACATACCTTTTTTTTTAAAAAGTGGATCCATTATAAAAATGTGTGAGAAATTCACTTTTTCTTGCTAGAACCTAATTTTTTACAAAAGATTTATGTATTTAAGACTTGTACTTAACATTATTATTTTCTTCATAACTTTTCACCATTTTTGCTCAAGTATTAATATCGTACATGTGCCCACTGCCAACTTTAAAATAATTTATGTTCCTCATTCCATTGAATACAGAAGAGTGAAATCATGGATCCAACATCTTGAATATTTATAATTGTATTATCCCATAAATATCTCTTGCATTTTTTAAGCCAAGTATATGAATCTTCTGTCAGAACTAAAGTACAATCTTAACAATAGTGCGGGAGAAACTGACAAAAAATGATAGTTTATTAAGAGAAATGTTATGCATCAATTACTATTCATTCTCATACCTCATATTTATAATTTTTTCATAAAGTGTGTGGATCATGTTTTTCTTAAGATGTGGGATGTAAAGTGATAAATAGTGATTGATGAGAAAAATTTTTCGTTTATTAAATAGTGAAAAATCTATATATGCATGGATATACTAATAAATTTGTAATGTATATTAATACTTCTACACTCTTACTTATTTCAGTAATCATGTACGAGAATTTTATACTGCAATGTCTTAACAGGACTCTAGGATAGTTTAAAAAAACACAAACAAACAGAAGCGTTACAACTTGCACACAAAATATATTAAATGTTCAATCCCATTTCATCTTGAAAACAAAAAGATAGAACTATTTGTGTTTGAGATAAAGCCTCACGTTTCCTACCTAATAAAGGAAAGAAAAGTTCAATGATAAGACTAGATCGAGGAAAAAAAAAACAATCCATATGAAATAGATAACGAAATAAATAAATACAAGTGGATTCACAATTTTGTCTTCATCTCTTTTAGCCAAATCACATCACGTTATTGTGAAAAATCGTAGAATGCCATTGGTCGACCATATGTCACCGACGTTCACTAAGCACGATGAGGGTGATGTCAAATCCAACTTACATGATTAAAATAAAATAACATTTTGAGGAGGATAATCTGGTCATTTTGATGATGATGGTAATAAGGTACCATGGTTCTGTGCTGCCGATCCGATCCTACCAAGCTCGGTGGACCACGTGTCAGTCCAGAAGTGGAGAACGGAAAATGAGAGCCGGAGGAAATAAAGGCTGGGGTTTTCGTTTGCTTAAGGTTACTAAATTAGGAAATTGGCGATCGTGCCAGCAAAATATCCCCAACCACAAGTTGTTGATCTTCGTTTTAATGTTTTTATTTTCTGTTTGGCGATAACTATGAAGTACCTGATTCTCTGTCACTTTTGTCCCTCTTCTGACAAGACAGGTGGAGTTGGCACTGTCGAATGGTAGTTCCGTCTCGATTTCAAATTGAGTGCGTTAAGTTAAGAGTAGCACCATCCTCAAACTTGGGAAATGGTTGACATGATTTTTATGAACCAAAACCACAAAAAAAATG
>QEOT01000226.1:248629-270902 GCA_003123785.1 Pterocarya stenoptera
TCCGTCTCGATTTCAAATTGAGTGCGTTAAGTTAAGAGTAGCACCATCCTCAAACTTGGGAAATGGTTGACATGATTTTTATGAACCAAAACCACAAAAAAAATGTATTTTTTTTTAAATAAGTTAATTTCATTAAACGATACACATGGAATTCTCTAACAAATATTCTAAAACAATAAAAAATAGTGCAATATAGTAATATATGAGAAGAGAATAAGATTTATTTGAGATCAATTTCTTAGTCCATATCTCTATCCTATAATAGGACGTCGTCTTATAGAAAGAAGAAAATGTGTTCGTAAAAAAGTGAATAATGGAACTACCGTCGGTAGTTCCTCTGCTGGAAGCAATGAAAGTAGCAAGTGCACTGTCACATATGGTTTGGAGTTGTTTTTTAGAGAGATCCACAATTCCTCTTACAAGATCATTAGTTGGGAAAAGCGATAACATATAGTAGCAACCAGAATCCAAGCCGAGTCAACGGCAACAGACCAACACAGGTAGTAGCGGCGCATGTAGGACACGCGCCACCTGACGAGGTGAACGAGCAGGTAGATCTGAAGGACCTGGGGCCTCTGAAGCCAGTGGGACCATGCATGGCTGCCAAAGTCGCTCTAGTATGCAGGTGCAATTGAAAAAACCCACACGACTGAGGCCGCGCGTGCGTCAAACGTGCCGACCAGAAATGCATTTTTATTCTGCAAGCATGAAGATCGATGACTAAACAGGCGTCGCGTGTTGGTCAGAGGTTGTCGGAAGACAATAGATCGGGAAGGATCAATGCTAAAGAGAGAAAACTAGAGAAAAAGTTAGGGAAAAAAGACAAACAAAAAACTATATAAATTGAAAAGCCTCTGGATCTGGCTAAGAGAATAGGTGGTCAGAGTTTAAGCTCTGAACCCCCTTCACCCAATGAAAACGAAGGGTCTATGAACTTAAGAGAGAAAGAGAAATAAGAGAGATAAATGAGCTAATATCATGGCTTTTAGTCGTTTTCTAAAGACTTTGCTGTCGTGGGGTTAAAAAAAATGTATTTAAATGTAGGTATAGGTGTCAATGTTTCTATATATTATGCTTGGGGCGTAAACTTTAGTCGAAAAATTAGATCGGACTGGTTCGAACCAATGAAATCTGTCCAATTTTTAAACCGATTCAGTCTAGAGGTGGTTTCCTTAATTTCAAAATCGATCGGTATAGGTCTGGTTTCGGCTCTATGCTTTTTGGACCAGACCGGTTTACTATATTATATATTTTAAATTAAATTTTTTAATATTATATATAATTTTTTTATATTATTTAAAATTTATATATATAATAATATAAATTATAATTATATATAAGATAATATTATTATAATTTATAACACAAAATTTTAATCTTAAATATGAAATTTTATTTAATCATATGCTTTAAACATAATATATATATTAATAACATTTTATGATCTAATAAATTTTTGAATCTCAACATATTCCTTTTGATAAATACTAATATACATTAGTAATACTAATATACATTAGTATATTAATTACATCTCACTTTAATTTATTAGCATACTAATATATATTAGTATATTAATTACATTTTATGTCCTAATATTAATACTATTTAAATTGAAAAATCAGACCGGAACCGGTAAAATTGGAGTTATCGATTTAAGAGGATAATCGATGCGTAATCGGTTTTCGAATATGTAAAATCGGTACATACCGATTTAGTTTTAAATTTTGTCCAAAATCGGACTGGACCGAACCGGTTACAATTTACACCCTTAATTATGCCCTCGGTTGTTTCAAAAATATATTTATTGAGTGAAAAAAAAATAAAATCAGGAAATAATCCCTAAATTCATTTATGTATGAAAGTTTTTAGACAATAGATGATTTATTTTACCCTAGGATCAATTATGCAATGCACTCTAAAAAATATTTAATTTCGTACTAATATTAATAATCAAGTTTTAATTATTAGTAAATCAGGTGATGGTGCAAAATGACAATATTATCTACAGAGGTTCGGCCAATGGATAACATTATCATTTTGGTCCTCACCAATAATTATTGACAATCAATTTTAACAACCGACTATTCAATTAAGGGGATTGATTCCTTATAAAGGGTACTAAATGTTTGATTAATAAATACTTTATGATCCTTATTTATTTAAATATATTTTATTAGATTTACGCTTGATTATATATTGTTGACTATGTGTTTAGAATATAGTGTGTCATATAGATGTGACTTGAACCTCCTTTAAAATATTACAAATTGTATTAGAGTTTATTCCAATTAAAAATATAGAACTTAAATTGTTTCTCCTATGAAGAACGAGTCCAACAATGACGTCTATAGACTCATATGTACCTTAGACCTTCCTTATGATGTTACATTTTACCATTACCGTGCAACTTGCACGTACGGAACCACGTGATGGCAAGTTACCCTCACAAGCCATTGAACAACTTGTTCATGAAAAAAAGCTACTTCTTTGGTACTGCGTGGTAATTGACTTTAAGTAATGATATTAATTGCTGGATATTATAATTCATTGAATAATGAATATTGGAAGGCGGGCCGCCAGTACTGCAAATGTTGAAAAACGAGGGCGCGAATATCGAATTGAAATTAAATCAATTAAGGAGGGAATTAAATGAGTATAGTAGAACCGACTCGCAATTATATATACTTAATTCTTTCAGGACCAGTACAATCCCATGGACTGCTTTATCTATTCTTTTGATAAGAAAACAAATCTGCACAGGCATTAATCTTGCAGATGGTCCTGTAGCAGTACTATATATTTAGCAAAAAAGTATAAGATATGATATCTTCTGCTCAGTTATCTACGATTATTAAATGAAAATGAAACCTTATTGGTTATAACAGTCACATGAAGTACTTGATGAAAAGTTTCACTGATTGTTGTAATTAATAGTGTACATATGGATTTGGCAAATTAATGTAATCTCAGATAATTACTCCATTATCAATTGGTGTGTAGAGTTAACACATAATTCATATCAGTTAAATGGTAAAATTCAAATTTTATGATTTATTTTATAAATTAAATTATGTCATATAATATTTTACTAAATGTATTTTACACACCAACTTGATAACATAATTTTTCAATCTCAAATATTGATCAGTTAATACATTATTTAACCCATTTTTTTATTAAATGGGAAAAATAAAAATAGATGGGTTCGTTTGGTACCTCATCTCATCTCATCTCATATCATCATTATAATTTTTTAAAATTTTTACATAAAATATAATAAACAATTTAACTTTTTCAAATGTCAAAATAATAATAATATTAAAATAATATTTTAAAAATATTGTATTCAATTTATTTAAAATAATCTTATTTTATCTCATCTGACTATCTATTTAAACGAGCCCATAATCTTTTGGATGATGATCATTTATATGCTTAAGATGGAAAGGAAAGTCCTTCCAAGAGTAAGTCAACAACAGGGTGCATGCTAGCTATACCATGAAAGCCGAAGGGGGTTCGTGGATCACATTGATATGTTAAAAAATTTGGTAATGAGATTATTGAAGTTTAAATTAATTAATACACGTCATGATGAGGGAGCTAGATGGGCGTCATTTTGGTGCATTACAGTGGCAAAATGGCCAACAGCATTATTATCATCCTCATGATAATAAGTTAATACAATATTCTGATTAATTTTATCAACAAATTAAAATATGTGGATAACGATCGAACTAATTACTAATTGTTCTCACATTATATATTTTATCCCAAAGAACAACCTCATGTATTTTTATGAATTTTTTGGTTAAACTAAAAATAATCCACAGGAGATGAAATTAATTAACTTTACTTCATCATGAACAGATCAAGAGGAGGTTACATTAATAAGAATAATGATAGTTACCCAATTTTACGACCCATTTGACAACCATGCATCGACAATATATGTGATATAGTAATACATCGTAAAAAACATTAATTAAACATATATTGTTTTTTAATTGATTTGATTTTTAAATATTATATAAATTCTTTTTATTAAAATAAAGTTGTGAAAAAATATAAAAATGGTTATATATATATAGAAGTAATTTCCAGAACACATGAACTCTTGAATCCCTCGCAATAAGGATTAATCCCTTTACATAAATCTCTCTATATCTATGTAAGTTAGCATTCCATGTAATGTAATTACCCGAGCGAGGTACTTGATGATCATGTTCAACTTTCAAAAGCTAGCTAGACGTGACTTGCATACATACATATATATGTTATAACTTGTTGCGACTAATTAGATTTAAACCAAGCCTCCGAACGCATGGGAGCACAACATTGATAAATGTCAATATATAGCCGATTCACCGACATGATGATACACGTGAGCAACGTCGTCGAAGTTAGCCAATCGAGACTAGCTAGCCCTTCGATCGCACGCCTACTTTAAATTTAGCACCATCTATATATAGATGATGGACCAGTGAACCACCTGGATCTCAATATAATTCAAAATAATTAATAATCTTATAATATATATATATATAATATGCATGCTTTTAGGAAAGTAATTATTTATATATATTCGATCGGCACTCACAACTTTACCTTAACATCTCGATCGTCGTTACCATTGCTATCTATCTGCTTGTAAAGTTTTTGTAGTAAGTTAAGAATCTCATGCAATATTAGTCTAGTGCTTGAAGGCCAGCTATATATTTAAGCTAGCTGGGTCAACACAATAAAACACATTATCTAGGGTTTGGGACCTGTTCCAGAGCTCGGCTTTCCATTGGCTGAACCCACGTGATATGAGTTGAGTGGACCAATAAGATTCGATCTTATTATAAGATAATCAACCGATGTAAAAGCTTTTTGCGTTTAACAAGCCGAAAATGAAGGGCACATAGTAATATAATATGCCAATATGTCTCCAACTTGAAAAGTATGGACAAGTGTCAATCATCAGCCAAATGATATGATTACATAGTCCAAGAAATGGATAAAATAAAAAAGTTGGTTTCCCATTATAACTTGCATTAATATATTTAGAATCCAAATAGTGGAACTGTCTATTCAATTGAGTCATTGTACATCAATTTCAAAGTTCACTTCTTGGGTTATTGTGTTAAACATGCCTGCCTTTGTGGTATATATAAAATAATAATCTAGCTAGCTAGCTAGGTTTTCTTTTTTAATTCGCTTTAGAAAATATATTTGTTAGATCTGGTGGAGGTGGGTACTACTGCAAAGAGGAAAGATATGGCCTTTTGGTGGCTAGCTAGGTTCAACTACACCAGCCTTTTCATGAACCAAGCTATTACAGATTTTATGGGATAAATTAAGAAATATATATATATTTATATGAAAAATATATATTTATTAAAAATTGGGAAGCAAGAAGAAGTTTGATTTTTATTTTTTCGCTTCCATTTTATTTTACTATCAAAGAGCACATTTTCTAATTATTATTCTCATACATCACATATTATTTTTATTTTTTTATTTTTTTTAAATTAATTGAATTTTTTTACTTATTATTCATACACTATATATTTAATAAAAATAATTAAAAATAAAAAATTATGTATAATATGTGGTGTGTGTGAGAATGATAAGTATAAACCAGTATACTCATCTTTTTTAAGTTTTAACCAGTATTAAACATATTCATCGATTTCATCGCTAGTAGTGATGATCGATCATATCCACTATTCCTATATATATATACACGTACACACACAAGATCGGACCATTCACGTTGCGTGTGCCATCAATTCAACTGGAGCTAGCTAGCAACCATTATTAATCCATATATACTAATAAATTATAATGCAAAATTCTAGAAATGACATAATTAATTATTAAAGTAGGATGATTCTGCTTCAACCATTTTCAAGATGTCCGATTGGCATCTCCCCGGCCACTCTGATGCCCTAGCTAGCTGCTCCATACATATATACATATATATATATATATATATATATATATGAGTATTGCTATGTATCAATCTACACACCACATATTAAATTATTTTTTATTTTTTTTAATTTTTTTTATTCTAGTCTTCTTGAAATATTTATATTTTTTTATTCATCATCCATATAATATACATTTAATAAGAAAAACAAATTAAAAAAATCAAAAAAATTATGATGTGTGGTGTGTTGGCTAATGCAAAGATTAATTCTATATATAATGGACGTCCCTGTATATGGGCGACCAAGGGGCTCTTCGAGGGAGTTCGGATCACCTTACCGGCCCTTCCAACTGGATGCCCAGGAAAAAAACTAAAAATAAAAACTAAGTATGTTTACAAGCTGCAGTACTACTTGAACCATGCATATATGCATGCAACATCTTGATCATACTGGATTGTAATTTGCAATGAGTTCTTATACTCTTCATCTTTATATCACATATTTGTTAAGAAAAAAGAAATAAAAACATATGTGTGATGTATGAATGATGAGGAGAATGTTTCATTTAGAATTGGGATGGCTAATTAAAAAGTTGAAATGATATCAAAAAAGTTCAGCTACATACAGTTACTTTTAAGGGTGTTACCTGCACCGTATGGTACGAGATAGCCCCTCCCCACCCCCAGGCCTGAATGGGTTGGGGGTTGGGATTTTCACCCCCGCCCCCACTCACGCATACTAGGGTGAGAATCCATCCCGCCCTCCGCTCACTTCAATAATGAATTACATTCTACTAGGTTTAAAAATTATTCCTAGGTCCAAACACATTTGGAAACTCAAATTGTAAATTTAAATTTGTAAATATAACTAATTTAAAAATTATGTAGTTTTTAAATTTGCTTGTACATACCTTGTGTAAGTTGTAGTGTAATACAAGAGTTTCACATTACTTAAGTGTGAGATTTGTATTGTCAAGACAATCTATAAAATGGTCACTTTACTACACTAAAACTTACATAAAGTATTAACTAAAAGTTTTACTTAATACATATTACTATATTTATATATAATAAAAATAATAAATATTTATATTAAAAAAAAGAGGTGCCGGTGGGGGAAATGTGGGGTGGGGTTGGGCCATACCCACCCCCCCTAGGGGCCAAATTGCTAACGGGCAGTGGCACCCCTAGTCACTTATGTGTATTCTTTACATACTCCACTGATGTGATTGATCAAAATAATTATTTTATATTAAAAAAATATAATACAATCAATCATATTAATGGAATGTACAAGGAATACGTAAAAGGAGACTATAGATAGAATTTTTGATATTGCTAAATGCATGCATGTTTAGTCATTTAATTTTTCTCTTGCCATCACTCTAGCTAGTATGAGAGAAATTGATAGCAAAGTATAATCAATTAAGTATGAGGGTAACAAAAATCAATTGAGATGTTGATTTCCTGAAAGATAACAAGAGGATGGGAGCTGGAATTGTGTTTCGAGATCAAGAAAGAAATATTCTGCTATCTGCTTGTATACCACAATTAAGAGTTAAGTCAACAACTCAAGCAGAAGCTACTGTTTTATGAAATGCTATGAATATATGTGATGAGCTATGGGTGAAGTTGAACTAGAGGGTGACGCTTTATACATTGTAAAAGTTGTTAATGATAGAAATGAAAATTGGGAGTGGGGAGGTCAGCTAATTGAAGATATTCGGGATTTATTATATAGTAGACCTCAATGGCTAGTTACTCATACTTTTAGAGAGGCAAACAAAGCAGCTGATTATTTAGCAAAGCTTGCATTGAATATAGATGAAGAGGTAATTTGGAAGGAAGATGGCCTTGAGGGTCTGTATAGTTTGATTTTACAGGACAAAAATATAATTGATTCTTCTTAATAAAAATATTGAGGTATGTTTTGATTAAAAAATAAAATAAAAAATTAAGTATTATTCTAATTTCTAACAAAACATTCCTTCCACCCTCCGAGCACTGAGCACTCAACACTTCCTTTTTAAAATGTCTGCATGATTGGATACGACAATCTGTTTTTCTATTTTATGATGAACGTGAAAGAGTCCTTTCAAACCACATGTCACCTTTATGATTCGGCCCAGAGAAAAGAAAGAAAGGCCCACCTCTTGTTGCCCAAGTCTTAGCGAGAAGCGTGTGTCTCCATCGCTTGAATGTCGCGCGTCGTACAACCTCGATTCCAAATATGATAAATGTGGACTGGAGAGTATTTCACCTAATAAAGTCGCTCAACCAAAGTAATCGATAGATCGCTACCTTCGCTCCGAAAAATCAAAGAGCATCCAACGAAAAAACACAATCCGAGGTTGCGTTTTTCATTTTCGGGTTTCGTTATCTTTTTCGTTTATTCCTCACTGATCTTTAGGAGATTTTTACGATTCGTTCCGCTTTTCGCAGATTTATTTTTTAATCTCGCAACGACGTCGCGTGCTTTGTTTCTCTGCATCGCCATGGCAATTGCGTCCGATGAATCCACCAGAATATGCAGTCACTGGTTGATTATTTGTTACTCTCTTGGAAATTTATGATTTGTATATGATCTTTTTCATTCCCCCCCATTTTTAGAGATGGACTGTTTCAATTTTTTAGCTTTTTTAATCTTTGATTTAGGTGTAATTGGATCTGTTTGAGATTGCTTTTGTGAGGTTTGGTTTAGAAGTTGCATAGACTATGGAAAGTCTATAATATTTATTTTCATAGATTATTAACGTCCACTTTGTTTCTTAATATGTTGCTGCTTTTGGAGGGTTTTGTCTGTGCGTCACCGCTTTAATGCGGTACGTTTTGTGATTTATTTCGTTCTTATATGGCTGATTTTCCGATTTATGTTCGTTTCAGCCCGCGCCTTGTTCTTCTGGTTTGGTAATGCAAGAGTGTGGTTGTTAGGTTTATTACCAGCTCTTGTTTCCTATGAAGATTATATCTGAAAGTTTTATATACGGGGGATGTATCATTTTTTAATTGTTTCTTCTTCTCCCATTCACCTTTTCTTGGGCCACACAAGCTTTAAATTTGTTCTATTTTTTCCTCCTTGAGGAATTCCGGTGTACTGCATTCCAAGGCATTTAAGTTCATAGGATTAGAATTTCAGATTTATCCATTATCTACCAAGATAAATCTGTGTGATATAATGATCTATGAAGTTATATTTACCAGTCAAAAACTCTTTCTTTTTTGGTTGGTAAAATTTTTCCTTTAATTATATATGAAGTTGAAACTTCTCTTAGGTAGCCTAGGAGATGTTTGGTAATAAGTCTTATAACATGCCATCTCATCCCATCTCATTTCCTTCCCAAACATCACTCAAACACAAATACTTCAAACTAATCATTACAATTTTTTCAAACTAATCATTCCAATTTTCCCAAACTTTCAAACAAACAAAAAGTTCAACTTTTTCATATCGCAAAATAAAAAATAATATTCTAACAATA
Source organism: Pterocarya stenoptera (assembly GCA_003123785.1). NCBI lineage: Eukaryota > Viridiplantae > Streptophyta > Magnoliopsida > Fagales > Juglandaceae > Pterocarya > Pterocarya stenoptera. The sequence goes on from QEOT01000226.1 coordinate 258,029, forward strand.
TTTTAACTTTATAATATTTTTTATTAACTTTTTCTCTCATTTTTCAAAATTCAAAAAATACTTAACTCAAGCTATCTCACTACTATTCAAAAACCATCTTACTACTATTCACAAAATTCTCATCTTATCTCATTCTCCAAGCATCCCATAAAGATATTAACTGAATTATGTTTCAACTGTGATGTTGGTTATCGGTATATCTTGATTCTTCTTGTCACTTCTTTTTTATAGCATAATTTGAACCGTAATCTTAGGTTACACCCACAAGTGACGTGCATGCGCTTGAGTAATGAATTCTCATTTGAATGTGAACCTTCTGTTTGTGCACATTGACTACATTAGTTTAGTTGTTCCTCAATGTTTAACATAAAATACTTAAAATGTCAAGAGTGTGCTGTTTTCTTCTCAAGACATGTTCTGATGTCTATTATGCTCCTATACTGTTGACTAATTTCATTTTATGTTTCTAGTGACAGAGCTATCCCTTCTTCAAATATTGATTTGCATTATGCCCATTGCTCCCGTAAACTAGAAAGATGTAAAGTTTGTGGTGACATGATTCCAAGGAAATTTTCAGAGGAACACTTCTTAAACACCCATGCTCCGGTATGTGAATGTATTCAAGAAGCTTCTTTTGCGATAACAGTTTTCAATATATGTTTTTCAGTATTTTATTAAAGAAAAGGAGATTCCCTATTTTATCTCTTAAAAAATGGCTGTTGAATCCAGCCTGATTTATTTGGCTAGGATTTTCTTGAGTTTGAGTGTATATGATTGCAGTTTTATTGACAAATCCGTGTCAGTGCAGGTATCCTGTTCACTGTGCAGTGAGACAATGGAACGTGAAATTTTACCAATCCACAAAGGTGAAAATTGCCCACAGCGGATTGTCACCTGTGAGTTCTGCGAGTTTCCATTGCCTGCTATTGATCTAGCTGAGCATCAGGTACTTGTTGTCAATTATCAAATGTGACATCTGGTGTTATACTTTAGCAACAATTTGACTATAACATATTTGTTGCTTCATACTTCTAGGAAGTATGTGGAAATCGAACGGAGCTTTGTCTTCTGTGCAACAGATATATTAGACTGCGAGAAAGATATAATCATGAAAGTTGGTGCAATGGCATCTCCGATAATACTGTGGGATCTTCCAGGTAAATATAGTATCATTCACTCTTTGATCCTATTACGTTTATGAATGCATAAACCTTAAACATTGGGTGTGATTTAAAGTTAAGAAGTATGCCTAACGATTATGTGATTTTCAAAGTTCAATAATATGTTCCATAAACTGAGCTTTTATGCATTTGGATTAGTAAGGATTAATTGACTTTATAACATTGAACTGTATTTAAAGGGGGTCGTTAGATATTCATTGGCTAATAAACTATACTTCTCTGATTTTGATCTGACCCCATTTGAGTATTATCTGCCTCGTATGTTGTGAGGGAAGAATTGTTGTGTTTAATAATTAAATCCGCCCTAAAGAGCATTTTTCTATAGTTTATAAGGAATTTAAAGGATAGCTACTCGACAAGAGAGAATAAGGGATGACAGTTTTGGCATACCATTTTTTATCATTTTAGTTTCGGTTAAAAAGAAAAAAGGAAGAGCAACTAAGCAAAAGGATGTGGGCTGTTTCTATGCTTACGTCTTCATCTGTATTATTTGATCACCATTACTATTCAACTTGACATAACCATCATTCCAACCTTAAGAAGATGGCTTTATTGTCGTTCAGTTCTATCAAGAGATGTATCATTTACTAGTAGTCTGATCTTCTGTTGTCCTGTTAGTTTTGACATTTCGAGTTACAATTTTTTTTCCCTGAAATAGGGAGGAAAAGAAAGAAAAGCATCATCAATTTATATGTATAGCTGTTTTTAAGTACAAAACTGGATTTCTTAGCTTCTTATAGCAGTTAGCTATAATGTAAGTTTTTGACAGTTATGTATAAGTCTCCAGTGGTGGTGCTACATGATATGGATGCTGAACATTTGGAAATTTTATGTGATTAATGTAGCATGTAATTCTCTTTAAAAAATATGGCATGTACTTCAGCACGTGTGAATAAGTCAGGAATATTATGGTCACGAATTTTATTTTATTTATAATGTCATTAGAGTGACCCACATTTTTTAAGAGAATTATACGCTACATCAATCTGATTAAATTGTATACATATAACAACATGCTGTATTATGTATGTCACCATGCTTCCAACGTCCATAGGACTAAGTAGGAAGTTGGGCTGGAACTAGAGGACTCTGTGAGACCCCATTTCCTGTCGACCTCTCTGAATCCTTAGTTTTCTGAGCAGTAAAGACTCACGCTTTAGCCACTTCATCTGAAGGAGGGCTTACAGAAGTCACAACACCAGAAAGTGACAATAGACAAATCAACATAAATGCAAGAAAAAGAGGAAACTGTACATCAGGCCCTGTAGTAGCGGGACAGAGAAAAGATACCCCTCCGCCCCTTACTATTAATAAAATGACCAGACAAATCTGGTTGCGATCAGATGCAGGAGAGAAGCTTGTTTAGTAGCCACCACATACATCCCTTCTGTTACCTACTTTGACTCATATCTTTGGTATACCTCAATACAAGACAAACAAAGGAAAAGATATTCAATAAAAAGCAGGGCTATCGCCCTATTCTCTCTCAGTTGCTTATCTTTTGTATATGAGGGGAGTACCTTAGTAGTAGCTTCTAACACTTAAGATTGACCTCCTCAAGTCTAGATATGAATGTTTTATGAATTTCGTACCGGACTACTTACTTACCTAAAGTTCACTTCTGACTTGCCAAATAAGTATACTGAAGGAACTGACCTAAGCATAGCTCTCTCCCAAATTCAGATGCCAAGAAAGAGATTCCTTGGATATGAGTTCTATATAAAAGTTCTTATGTGCTAAGGCTTAGCTTTCCTTCAGTCCATAAGATGACCATTGTAGCTGTAGCGTGTTGCACGGGATCAATTGGTGAGAGCATGCATTGGTTGAACATTGTTGTTCTACATGCAATTGCATTTAGCTACGCAGCTGTAGCACTAAATCAATTAACATCCTTGTTTGAAAGTGAACTTGTGGTGGATTCCTTTATATCTGAGGCTTATGGCTTGATAAGTGAATATATTTGCAAATTGAGTGAGTGCTCATGGATAGCCTGAGGCCAGCTGCTTTATACCATTTTGCTAGAAATGTGAACGTTAAGCGCGTTTAGTTTTCCCTTTTCATTTATTATTTTGATCCCAATCTTGGAATATGACTTTGGCATTTATTCTAACCACTGTTTTGCTTTGGAATCAATGAAAAAATTAACAAAAAATATTGATAAATCGTCTGCAATAATAATAAAGTAAATCAAGAAAGAATTGATCGAACAAATAAAATTATAAATAACTTTATTTCGACTATGAAAAAGTTTACTTTGTGCATTCATTTTTGTAGGGTAGTAACTTTAAAGTCTTTGATAAAATACTGCTTGCATAAATATCAATAACTTGTTCCGGTGATGGAAAACAATTACACCATTAACTTTAATGGGTGGTTTTCAAAGCAATGCACTTACAACTGTTTGTTAACGAGCATTGAGAAGGGGACACTTCTCCATGAACCTTTCTGGATTGTCTGCTTTAGAAAAAGCTGTTTTAAGTGCACCTTTCTAGGGTGTCCTGGTTCGCTACTTCAGGGCTTTTGCATTATGTATTCTGCCTTCCTCTTTATAATTTTACTGGAAATTCTTAGCATCTTTATTTTTTCCAATTTCTATGAGTAAATTCTTATGGTATTTATCTGAAGGGATGTGAGGGCAGCTGAAAGAGAGCAAGGTCCTCCTCAAGGAAGACAGCCGCAGGAATTCTCACGGAAGCGTCTTCTATTCACGATAGCTATAACAGGCATTGCTGTCCTATTAGGATCTCTTTTTTTCCAGAGAAAGACGGACACCAACCAAGTGCATTAGCAGCAGAGAGGATACGCATTGAGTAATGTAAATGTACTCGAGAGCTATATTATTTTCTGTACCTGAAACCATCTGAGAACGTACTGTTATTGCCTTATTAAGCTCATTGGGATTGTGATACTATACTGACTGGACTGCTACTTGCTTTTAAGTTCTGCTTTACCATTTGGTCGTAATAAACGTAGGCTGCATATATATATACATGAAACTGAGAGGCTGTAATTTGTCAGATTCTACTGTTAACTCCTCTATTCTACTTGAAGGTGACCTTCACAATTTGCGTTTGCATGAATTATAAAGAGAAAAATTATATTCTCAAGTCAGTGCGTAAATTATACATAATAAAGTATTTACATAACATGATTTGATTTATAAGATGAATTTTAAAATTTAAATTTTACAAATCAAATTTTATCATTTAAATAGAATATAATAATTCTTATAAAGAGAACTTGATGGTGGTATTTAACATAAACACTCGAGAACCGCGGTGAGTCAACTGATCTGATTATAATCTACATCCGATTGATTTGTTTTGTGTTGAGTATATATTTCCAGAATGTTTCTTAGTACTAAAGCCGGCAATTGTTGCTCTCTATTTATTTTTTATAAATTAGTTTTTCTATTTATCCAGTTTTATCTGTATCAAAACCATCAGGGCAGAAAGCGGAAACCTAAATTATTCAAGTTTTCTTTTTATCTAGGAAAATGTCCAAGGTAGCATGAACCGCTGCTGTTCACGCCCTCTTCAACCTTTGTTCTCTGGGCCCAATAATATATAAGCCACATTCTATTGGGGTGGACTGGATTCGAGCCTTAATTTATGTACATTCTCTTTAGAAACAAATAAATAAGAAAAATGCTGGATGCAGTCGGTTTGGGTAAGCGACGAGGAGTCGGGCTGACGTGGAAAAATGCAAACGACGTCGTTTGCTTTTTTTCCAAATTTCTCTATTTGCTTCGAGGTTCCCTCCTTCTCTCTGTTTCGAAACACACAGCCCTCCCTCTTCCTCTCTGTTTCGAAACACACAGCCCCGAAAGCCCCCCCGAGCTCTCCTTCCCTCCTTCTCTCTGTTTCAAAACACACAGCCCCCCCGAGCTCTCCCTCCTTCTCTCTGTTTCGAAACACATTTCATGCTCTCCATCCTCCTGACGTCGTTTGTGGTTCGAGTAACCCCGAAGACCTTTGTGGTTCGAGTAACCCCGAAGACCTCTCTGTTTCTCTCCCAAGCTGCTCTCCTTCCGTCCTCTCAGTCGTTTCTCATCGAAAGAGATTTCTCTCCAGCGTCGCCCCTTCCTTCCCGTTCGCTCAATCGTTTCTCATTTCAACAGATTTCTCTCCAGCGGCGAAGCCCCTTCCTTCATCCCGATGGCCCTTCCATTTCCCTTCATCCCGAAACCCTAACCCTAACCAGCCCCTTTCCCTAATTCGGAAACCCTAACCCTAACCCTAACCAGCCCCTTTCCCTAATTCGGAAACCCTAACCCTAACCCTAACCAACCCCTTTCCCTAATTCGGAAACCCTAACTCCCTTCAACCCGAAACCCTAATCCTAGAAGAAGGTGATTAACGAAAGACAGTCGCCCGTCTGGTCCAGGTTGAAGGCAAGTAAATCATTCCTTTCCTGATTACAATTGTACTATGCATTACAATTGAAACTTTTAAACATATTAGTTGATATAATATGGAATTTTTATTCAAATAATTGATATAAAAACTCACTGAAAACACCTTTTCCATTTATATTTTGCATTGGACTAGGATTAAAGTAAACTTTACCACTGTTAAATTCATGATCTATTTTGATGATGAGCACCGAGCATGCACAAGTACTGTGCCTGTACTACTGCATGTGAGAGAGCTAGAGCTAGCGCTCATTATTTGAGATTGCTTCGATTATATATATGTAGAAGACGTGACATATTAATTCCAATACCTTAACATGATTATTTTTTATTTGAGATTGCTTCGATTAATTCGTCTCTGCATATGCATCATGTATTGTATGTTATATGTAGGTCAATGATCACTACCTAATATCCAATACCTTAACATGATTATTTTGCACATGATGAATAATTACCAATATAGAAAGAAAGATAGCTAGAAATTAATTAAGTCTTGTTAAAAAATGAGAAAGGTTGGTGATAAATGCATGTAATTCATAAGGGTAGGTCCATTATTTTCTTAGTCAACTGGAACACTTAGTCGTGGTGAACTAAATGAGGGGTAGTTGCAGCTCCTGGGCACCCCCCCTTACCATGAATTTATAGTTTCCCAAAACACTTAAAAAAGAGAATCCGTTCCAATGATCAAAGAAATGGAAAAAAAATGGGAAAGAAATTAAGTAGGAGGGAAAACAAAACCCACTAGTACAGATAGCTTTCACCAACATCTGTTCATATATAGCAGGGAATCTAAAACCAAATAATAAAAGTCAAAGCACAAATATTAATTATTGTTAATCCTAATTCCTATATATGGTCATATATATTATTTTCTTGGTCTATTATTTGCTTTTGTTTTACTTTTCAACTCTTTTGGTTTGTATATTTCCTGGTGATCATGCTTGGAGTAGTATGGTTAGCATTATTTTGAACTCAGCCCATCCTTACTGAACAGATGCTATAAAATTTAGTTTGACACCATCCAATAAAATGCTAAGAGCTCAATTTCAGCCACTTCTTTAAAAATTACCAGTAATTCTTTGGGTGTCATCTCATTTAACGCACACTGCTCTCAGTAATGAAAATGAGCATGGAAATAAACAATTTCAATTACAGCATCCTCTCAACAAAGCATATGTGGGCATCAAAATTCAACTTCAATTTTGAAATCAATGCCAGAAAATAAAATTTAAAATAAAATCATCTCTGTCTCCTTATTTTTGGTTTGAGCTAGTAACACTGTCAGGTTTGCATAAACACTGATCTGAATGATATTGGTAATTTTTGAAAGCAACATGTAGCAAGAGGTCATGGCATATCCATGTCCTGACCTCTGCCAATACCTAGGTTTTATTATAACAGTTGGCTTGCTTGATTGAACATTTATTTTTGCTTGATTTCTTCAACATGATGATTTACTGGTAAAACCAGCAGATTGGTTTATGTGTGTCTTTTGATATGTGTGCATTTCCATTTGTGAATTTGGTTCATGTTAGAATGTCGTCATCATCACTGTGTTCTTCATCCTTTGGCAAACGTACTTTGGCACCTCCCTTATGCTTCTGTGAGGTTGAAGCTATATTGAGATACTCAAACACTAAGGCAAATCCAGGACGACCCTTTTTAGGGTGTCGAAAGTACAACACGAAGGTAACTACAAGACTTGAAATGTAACGTGTTTAAAATAGATTGATTAATATTATGTACGTCTAACATTTGCCATATATGTGTGCAAATATCAGGGATTACCATATTGTAAATATTTCAAGTGGGTTGATAGTAATCAATACATAGAGCTAGAAAATGAACTGTCAAGGAAGGAGGAAGAGCTAGAGAAGAGACTGACCGATCTCGAAAATAATGTAATTGAGCTCCGTAAGATAGTGGATGACATCAAGAAGATAGAGATGGTGCTATACAATAGAAATGAGGAGATTCGGAAAAAGGAGTTGGTGCTTCTTGAGAGAGAAGCTGTCCTAAGGCGTTCACGCACTCTATCTCGGGTGTACTTTGGTCTTTTTGTAGTTGTTTGTTGTTATTTATTGACGCGGTAGTGGTTATATGTTACATCTTATTATTAATTTGTAATTTAAGTGCAAATATGTAAATATTTAGAGAACTGAATTGTATTGTGGACTGTAAGTATTATAAGTTATTTAGTTATTAGATTTGTATAATTAAGTGTTATATGTAAATATTTAGATTTGTATTGACTTTTAGTGTTCTATGTAAATATTTAGATTTGTAAATATTAAGTGTTATATGTAACCGTTTAGATTTGAATTGTAGTGACTTTTAAGTTGTTTAGTTTTTGTATTAGATTTGTGTAAGTGTTATTTAGAGAACTTAAATGTTATTTGTCTGAATTGGGTATGTTTGGGTCTCAAAAAACCCCCTGCGTCACCCGTGTTCCAGATTTGCTTCAAATTGTGTATGCTCCTCTGCAGCAAACTCCTCAGACCTACACGGCATGGAGCATTTAATTCGCTAATAATTAAAGCCACGCATTCTCATTGCTGCCCCTCAACTTCAGATTAGGCAATTTATGTTTCTTCAAATAAATTAGCATATATAACAATCAAATGGTTATTCTCATTGCTGCCCCTCAACTTCAGATTAGGCAATTTATGTTTCTTCAAATAAATTAGCATATATAACAATCAAATGGGAGGGTATGGTTGTACTAACAACACAAAAAGCCATCCTACTCAAACCCACATAGATTAATGTCATTTATGGCAATATTATGGACAGATTGACCATTTGCCTTTGAATGTACCTGTTATACACCTGGCATTGCATAATTATCACAAAAAGCCTACACATGCATTCTCAAGACCATACCACCAAATTGCATCACTAGTAATATAAATGTTTATAAAACCACCATTCTTGAATCAAATATAATTGGTAAGAAGATCACTTTACAAGCTTTGGGAATATAGAATCATTAGAAAAAATTTTAACCACCAAACTTGCTTCTTACAAAATAATTACAAAACTCTTAACCACCAAGCTTTCTTCTTACAATACTTGCTTCCCACAAAAATAATTACAAAAACTATAACCACCATTCTTGCTTCTTACAAAATAATTACAAAACTCTTAACTACCAAGCTTTCTTCTTACAATACTTGCTTCCCACAAAAATAATTACAAAAACTATAACCACCATTCTTACTTCTTACAAAGTAATTACAAAATTCAACCTTTTTGCACCTATTGTGATCCATCAATACCCAAGGAGGTCCAATCGTGCGCCATCCAACCCAATCGAACCTGTTAGGATTAATAACCAAATATTAATATCATATTAAATAATTACAATTAAATTGTCCAAAGTTCAGAAATATTACACTTTCTTGGCTACCAATCACACTTTCTCGGTGCTGGGCTCCACCACTATCAAATACTGAGCTGTCTAGAACAGGCTGTTTATAAATAACAAAATTTTTAATAAATATTAAAGGCATGGCAAGTAACCATCTCAACTTTCCACATGATTAGCATTGATCACAATACAAATATTGACCAATAAGCAATATCCGAAAATAATTGTTTGACTAATAAATGACCAATAACCAACAATTATCTTGAAAACTGTTCTCAGACCTCTACACTTCTTTTCTTTTATGATGTGCAGGATACTTTCCTCTTTAAATACAGACTTGCTGGTTTATTTTTAATATTAAAAATTTACAAAAGACACAGATAGCCTTCTAACAATTTCATTTTTTGTGCCATGTTTGATATTCTTTCTTGAAAAATTATATGCATGTCTATGTCCATCTATTATATGTTGTACTAATGATTATTTGACTGATAAATAGATTTATTTCTCATACCTGCACTTGGGAGGGTATGGTGATATCCATTTCTGATGGGGCAAATAAATTCCTGCGTGTGCCCAAGGCTGGTGTATCTCCTTCTACTGTATCTTCTTTATCTTCTTTATCTCGCTAATAATAAAGTAACAAGTAAGAATACTCTTTCTACCAAGTTTGCATTATAAATCTAACACACATTCACATGTATATTTTTAAAGATCCCAATGTTAAAACATGCACCTGTTTGTGCTTTCTTCTAACTTGTACTTTTTTCTGTTTGGCTTTAACCTTGCGCATTTCTGTCTCCATTCGAGATGCTCTCCTCAGAGATGGGGGTCTTCCTTTTCCTCTGACAATAAGTGGACTCTTGACTTGTTGTGTACTACCATCCTCAGTTGTGTCCAGTGTCATAAAACCAGCATTCGAACCTGTTATGGGCAAAAAACTATTAAAAATTGAACATTATTAAATGATAGAAATTAAGTAGTTATAAAGAATTAAACCCAGCTCATGTGACTTATAAATTCGTTGCCTTCGAACCTGTTTGGGTCAAAGATAAGTTCTGTGTGTGCTCGCGATAACATTCAGTCATCTCATATATCTTCTTCTTTGCATCTTCGAAATGCTCATTAGAATCCGCCGCATAAGTTATCATCCCATAACACATATTCAACAGAATTGAATATCTATTACCATTTGGGCTATGATCCCCTGCGTCATAACTACTTCGGACTAACGTGTATCTCCTCTTGATGTCCTTTCTCCATCGGTCTAGAATGTATCTGTCTGCCAATGATTTTATACCGTTCGATTTGAATACGGCCAAAATATGCCTACACATTATCCCCCTCATCTCAAACAACCCACATGAACACTTAGAATTACAGTCTTCCTCATTAAAGTCCACAGAATATGTAACATGTTTAGTGAACTCATCAATACAAACTTCATCTTCTACCAAATAACTTTTAATTACACCATCCGAGCTAAGTAGAGATGGATCCAAATCAAGCACACCAATTATTTGCTGCTGAACTTCCCTAAATTTCGCATTAGTGTACAATTCTTGGAATTTCTTTTCAATTGGAGATCTGGATACACAGGGAATGACCTGGCTAAATGACTGGAATTCTGCATGATTTTCATTCTCAATTTTTTTCCTCAGTGCACTATCAAACTGGTCGACAAACTCTTTCAAGTTTGTCTTTGAATGAACATAACCGTCAAAGAATGCATTCATACTCTCACTGCGCTAGGTTGTACTCATTTCAGCCCAAAAGTGATCTTTTAGGAATACCGGTACCCAATGCTCACGCTCTGCATATAAACTTTTCAACCACGCATTCTCATGTAAGTCATACGTGTTAATAAACCCAGCCCAAGCCGTCTCAAACTCATCAATAGTTTGTGTGTCGTACACACACTTCATCAGTTGAGTTTTAAGCCCAGTTCTATATGCAGCATATGACCCAAACTTCTTAGGGACTTTTTTCAGTATATGCCAGAGACATAATCTATGTCGACTTTTTGGAAAGACAGTAGCAATTGCATTTTTCATTGCTCTGTCTTGATCAGTAATAATTGCCTTTGGAGCTACACCGTCCATACACTGCAACCAAGTTTGAAATAGCCATATAAAGGTCTCTGTATCCTCACTGGAAATCAATCTAGCTCCCAAAAGAATTGATTGCCCGTGGTGGTTTACACCAACAAATGGTGCAAAGGGCATCCCATACCTATTCGTCAGGTATGTGGTATCGAACGTCACTACATCACCAAAATACTGGTAGGCTGCTCGACTACGTTGATCTGCCCAGAAAATATTTTTTAATCTCCCGTCATCGTCTAAATCCATCAATGTAAAAAAGTCATTATTCTTGTACTGCATCCTCATAAAATAATCCCGAAGTGCACCAGCACCACCGGCGCCAAGTCGGAGATGTCGTGCTTTGTCGATATAATTGCGACAATCCTTTTCCAAAAATGGCAGGTTCTCGAAGCCACCTGCCCCAACGACAAGAGATCCGTAACTCTTATTCAATCGGATGCCAGCTACGTCGTTTGTGTCTAAGACTCTTTTAACGGTCTCACTCACTTCTCTGTTACATCGGAAAAAACGGGACTTCATTGGGCTGAGGCCGTGATTGTGTGTATTATTCACTGTTGTCAACCGCATCTTTCCCTCGACTCTTGTGGCATTTATCCTTGCTTTACAGTCCGTTTTTCCCGTCGGACGTGGGTTGGCGACATTGGAACTCTTATTCCGGGCCTTCCCTCCCCGTGCACAACCAAGGGTGATATATCTGACACTTTGATCCTCTGATCTCTCACTCCTTTGTGTCATCATCCCAAACCCACATTTTTTAGCATACTGCTTATAATAGCTCATCAAATCTTCAAATGAATTGAACTCCATCTCCGACTTTGGCTCCTCAATGATATCATCACCATCCAATGATGGCACTACCTGTGGTGTACCGATAGTGCCATCGCCAGTTTCCCGTTTATCTGGTCTATCCAATAGAATTTCTTCATTAACTCTAGGAGAAGTACATGGTGATTCAGTTTCCAGTATATCGGGTCTATCTTCTTGACTAACTCTTGCGCTCGTTGCGGAGCTTGTAGCGATAAACGGTCTCGGAGGTCCCATCCCAAATTGTAATGGGTAACCAACGTTTGCCTTAAAATAAGAAAATGAAAACATTTAAACTGCTATCAAAATAATTAACTTATAACAAAAAGACAAGAAATAAGTTGAAAAACCACCTGAATGTTGCTTGGATTTTTGTTGCTATCAGGATATGGTCGGAAAGCTGGTGACCATGCAGGCATTGGTCCAAAGTAACCGTGCATGTAAGTTGGATAAATTAGTAGACTAGTTTGAGGGATGTCCTAACATAATANTGACCATGCAGGCATTGGTCCAAAGTAACCGTGCATGTAAGTTGGATAATTTAGTAGACTAGTTTGAGGGATGTCCTAACATAATAATAATAATAATAATAATAATAATAATTAGAATGTTAAACATTGAGTTGCAATAAGTTTTTTAATTATGAAATAACATACTAAGTTTGAGGGATTTGAGCTAGATGGTGTTAGTAGAGATGGGTGTTCTTCTCCTTTTCCCATGCCCTGTTTAGAAAAATTATATCAATCGACCAAGAGTGATGACTAATATTATACAAACTTATTCCAAAACTGATCAAAATTTGATAAAAATTCATTGAATTAATAGAAACTAAAAAACATACCAGAAACAAATTGGAAACTCTTTCATAATATTTCTATTAAGAAAAAACTTATTTCCAAGTAACTAAAATTCTCTTTTTCCAAGCTGTCTATAAACCAAAAATAGAAACTAATCAGAGAAATCAAAAGCTAAAATAAATAGTCCCAATAGAAACCTT
>QEOT01000226.1:293494-319072 GCA_003123785.1 Pterocarya stenoptera
TTTTTTTTTTTTTTGTTGGTAATCTTAAAAAGGTTCGGATTAATGATCCGACGGCAGATCCTCCTCTATTTTCCAGTGGAGTTATTGGGAAGGACAATACCATTGCGAGGCATGGGATTCATGGACTTTATCGGCTGTACAATGTCGACGTACCAGGCACTCAGCTACTTGAAGGAGATAATACTATTTTTCTTACACAAACTGAAGGCACTAACCCTTTCCAGGGAGTCATGTATGACTACATTCGTTTAGAAGGTCCCGAGAAAATAATCTAAACTTCACCAATATGCATGCATAGCAGATGGTATTACTGCTTTCTATTCATTTTGGCTGCGAAATTGAATAGACCAAGTTTTAAAGAAATTACTTATGAATTAGTAAGATTTGTTGATAAATTTTATTTTTATTTAAACTTATACAAAATCAGTCTTTGGTGACTTTTAAACGTACATCTCAATAAAGTGAAGAGGGGGTGGTAGAACCATAAATGGATTAAATAAAAATAATTCCATGTATGAATATTATTTTATTTGATCTATTAGATTTACATTATAATAAAAATAATTTTATAATCTGACAAAATATATCAAACTATATCAGTTTGTAATATTATTTTGTGTAAGCTTTTTATAGTTAGAGTATCTTACTAAAGACAAGTGAGATTACATGTTTGAGCAATTATTTATATTTAGAGTTGTGCTACATACAGTCACTTTTACATACTCTTTGTACACTCCACTCGTGTGATTACCAAACTATTTATTTTATATTCAAAAAGTGATGTAGTCAATTACATTAGTGAAATATGCAAAAAATACGTAAAAGTGACTGTACATCAAATTTTTGTTATATATTTATAAGATTTACTACACAACCTCCTATCGTTCACCCAACCTCCACACATTTTTTTTTTAAAGGCACCTTTTGAATATGAGAGGCATTTTCATTTCCCCCTACGTTGTCTCCCCTCGCACTGTGTGGATGTGTAGTGTGCACTAATGAATCGGGAGTTGAGTAGAGTTTTTTAAAGAGATAAAATTAACCATCATCAACTAGAATGAGAGAGTGTGTGTCTAATAAATGACTATTTAATAATAATAAATATATCATATCTTAATATATAGAATTTTTAATATGAATCTTGAGTGGTTCTGAATTAATGAGTACGAGAATATCATCATCGACTTAAGTATCTAAAAAGTCGTGTTTGCATATCGTAGCTGACCAATGTGGAAATTTCAGGGTTTATTCAGGAGCGAGAAGGGCATATAGGTCAGTCCAAGGAATATTAATTTCTTGGTGCCGCATGGTTTCGGATAATTTTTTTGCAGGTAGTCCGAAAGGCATATGTCAGCGTATTCAATTATTTTTCAATTTTCTTTCCGGTCACTAAAGTGGGGACAAACAACAAATCGTACAGCGCGTGAAGGAACTGATAACTTGATAACCCAATCGGACCTAGAATTCGTGAACGTGGCAAAGCATTACTGATCAGGGAACTACACGAGTAATGTTGTTTTGTAAAGGGCGCGTAGGGGGTAGTGTTTCGGGGATAGAGCAAAGGGACAGGTATAAGAAATATTTGCAGAAGATCGCACGAGATGAGGTTCGTTGACATGTGACCTGCCACTGTGCCAGCCAATATCTAGGATGGAAATTTTCTTTTAATATTTATATGCCAAATAGACCGTCTAAAACGAAATCTCTAGAAGCATTCCTATTAACTCTATCTCCCTAAAGTTGTAATGCCCATATTTTATCCTTAAACCCCTCGAGGCTTGAACCTTTTTGTCTTTTTCCTCCTCTTTCCAAGATTTGCTCATCAAAATATAATTAAAATGGGCCTGACTAAAAAAAATCTATCAGATCGGCCCAGAGATCGCTAGGTCAGTAATGATGTTGGTAACTGCTTTCTCACTAGAGCCTCTCTGCTCACTTCAGTGCTCTCCTTACTTACCCACACAACTCATAAAACCTTTCCTTCAATTTCAACGCCAAACAGGGACTGATAAAGACCGGTTGTAGGTATCAACAATGGACATGGAATCTCTCATCACCCAAACCGATGCATTGTCTTGGCAAGATTTGAATCTTGGACCTGCACCAAAAACAACACAAAATATTTCAGACTCAATGCTAGTGGGCAGATTAGTTGCTGACAGACCTCTAAACAAGTTTGCAATCCATTCAAGCTTCAAGGCAGCAAGGAACTTCATTAAGAAATTTCTCCTTGAAGATCTTGCAGTCAACATGTTCATATTCACTTTTCAACCTCCTCAAGACAAGCTTAGAGTTCTCAACCAAGCCCCTTGGAATTTTAAAGGTCATCTCTTTATCCAAAAACCTTGGTCTCCTGGGTCGACTATACAAGAAATTAGTCTAGAGCATTCAGTCTTCAATATCCAAATACATGGATTGCCATTGGATCATATGACCCTAGACAATGCTATCAAAATCGGGACAGCATTAGAAAACCTGATAAAGGTTGAAGAAGACCCCACTTTTGGAATAGCATATAGGAAATTCATCAGACTCATAGTATAAATTGACATCACAAAACCCCTACAACAAGGTTTTATGCTGTCGAGATTCAGAAATCATGAGACTTTGGTCTCCTTCAAATATTAAAGATTTTCTGACTTGTGCTATGCGTGTGGTCGTTTGGGACATTCACAAATCTTCTGTAACAATTTGAAACCCCCGCCCACAAAGTTTAGCTTTGGACCATGGCTGAGAGTCGAAACAGCAAACTCAAACAGCACTCAGAATTTTCATCAAACACAAAAATGCAAGACTCGAAAGGGCTGTTTTTTGAAAGAAACACACAAGCAACTAATTCGCAAGACAGAGGAACAAAAGGGAAAGAGCTCTAGATTCCATTAACTCAACAACACGGAAGCAACAAATATTCAATCGCAAATCAGAATAAGTTTACCTCTAGCAACAGCGAGCAATCTGCAACAAAGCTTCCCTAACTTCACTAATTTTTTCCATTGCCAAACCAGCACCAGGAACATCCTTCGTTTTCATCTCTTCCAACGTCGCCCAACTCGAGCTCACTATTCTACTACAATAATCAGGCAACATTAAACGTGGCATCACCAAGAAGAATTAATTTGATCACTGTGGAACCAACCCCTGCCTCCACTCAGCTAAACCCAACAATTAGCATTAAATTTTCTCTCTCAGCAACGGGAACTAGAATTATTTTTGCTGATAGGATGGAAACGGTGCAACACAAAGGATCTGATCTCACATCAAGAAGCACATCACTGTCGGCTAGAAGATACACTCCTTGGAAAGCACAGTGGCGACAAATCTACTCAGCAATGGAAGGTTTTAAAGCTCAGCAAGAAAAACATGCGTCAAAGGCCTCGGACACCCACATCGGTGAGCCGAGTCTATTGTCAGATTCTACTATTAAACATATGCCTTTTTTAATTGATGGAAATGAAGAAAGAAGTTTCTCTGTCAAGCCCATAACTCTCTGCCCATTGGTCTCACCTCCTCTATTGATAGAAAACCAACGGGGCTCATCCTTTGAAACAGGCCAACCAAGCCCAATTGCAATTTTTTCCCTCTCAGGAAAAAAACAATCCAACAAAAGACAACCCACATCATAAAGCAAACCCAAACCAAAACCTAAAGCCTAGCAACCCAACTCAAAAACCAAATAAAACTCNAAAAAAAAAAAAAAACCTAGCCATTCTCTCACAACCGGCCTCACCAATGCCAATTGACCCCAACATCCTTCCATCCAAAAGATAGATCGTCTCAACAGCCTCTGAAATCTCTCAACCCCCAAAGAAAAAAATCCCAATCACCAGTGAAAATAGAGGTCATAACTACAACCAATGAGGACTAATTTGATGGAATTGAAGAGTCCACAATAGTTTTTACTCTGTTGGAAATGCAGTCTAGTTCAAAAAGAAAAATACAAAAACTCAAAGGAAAGACCCACATGTCCCCTCATAGCAGACTGTCACTTTCACCCACAACTCCAGGAAAGTCTAAACAAGCAAAAGAGGTAAGCTTCAAAACGCCTCCCCCATCTGAACAAAGACAATGGCTTGGAATTTCCGGGAGTTAGTCCAACCCCAGGCAATAAAAAATCTAATGACCAATATTAGAAAATATAACTTCGATGTCATTTTTTTGTGGGAAACCTTGGTGTCGGAACAACACACCATATCTATTGTAAATAGCATAAGTTTCCATAATTTTGTAAGCTATCCAGCTTTTGGTAAAAAATAGGGCCTTCTACTTATGTGGCGTCCGAGTGTAGACTTAGAAATTGTGCATATAATATGAATGCTATTTTAGTTTTAGTTTACTCAAATCCTTCATATCATCCATGGTTAATTACCTGTGTTTATACGGCAGCTCAATGGCAATACAAAGCAAATTTCTGGTCTCATCTAGATTCAATATACCAAGCCTTTCCAGGGTCGTGGATATGCATGGGAGATTTTAACGATCTTCTAAACCAATTAGAGAAACATGGAGGGCGCCTGATTCCCTTCAATCAAAATGGTGGACTCAAATCCTTAATGGAAAAAAATTGACTCATTGATATAGGCTACACAGGACCAACGTTCACATGGACACACAACATGCATGATAAGGCTCTCATTAGAGAAAGATTAGATCGAGCCATTGCAAATCAGGAATGGAGACTATTTTTTCCTAATGCACTACAACATCTAGCTTCGTCAGCCTTGGATCATCATCTACTTCTCTTATACACAACAACTAATCATCAAAGAGCCTCATCTTTTAAATTCGAAGAATTTTGGATCCATAAACCACTCAGCCACAATATCATCAAAGAAACATGGAACAAAACCGTCCAGGGCAACCCAGCCTATGTACTATGCAAAAAAATAAAATCAACAAAGGATGCTCTT
This sequence comes from Pterocarya stenoptera, assembly GCA_003123785.1. NCBI lineage: Eukaryota > Viridiplantae > Streptophyta > Magnoliopsida > Fagales > Juglandaceae > Pterocarya > Pterocarya stenoptera. Next base: position 298,402 of record QEOT01000226.1, read on the forward strand.
AAGTTATGGAATAAAAATCACTTTGGGCGAATTCAAAACAATGGAAATTGAAAGAGAACTACTCAAGATACAAAGTCGCCCCATGTTTTTCTATGATCAAGAAAAAGAGAAGCTCTTGCAACACAAACTCCAAAATCAAAGAGAAAATAAAGAAATCTTATGGCGACAAAAATCAAGAATTGCTTGGCTTACATCCTCGGATAAAAAAACAAAATTCTTCCACCTTTCAACAACAATCCGAAGAAGAAGCAATGTGATAGACTCCATCAAACTGGGACCAGGTAAGTGGTCCATGGACCCACTTGTTATTGAGTCCTCTTTTATTAATTATTTTAGAACAATATACACTTCTTCCAACCCGCAAATTCCGGAGCAACTCCACAACCTCTTTGAGAAGCAAATATCGAATACAGAAAATGATCAACTAGCTGTGGTGCCAAGTGAAGAAGAAATATTCGGGGCACTAAAATAGATTTCAAACTATAAAGCGCCAAGTCCAGATGGAATGACAGCACTCTGTTACAGACATTATTAGAGTATCATAAAGAAAAGAGGTCATTGAAGCTGTTCATAATTTTTTCAAAAGTGGCAAATTATTGAGGCAAATGAATCATACCAATATAGCACTTATCCCGAAAATTCAAAACCGAAATATGCCAAGCCAATACCGTCAAACCAACCTCACAAATGTCATCTACAAAATCATCACTAAGATATTAGCAAATCGTTTCAAATCCACACTAGCCAATATAATCTCTCATCTATGAACAACTTTTGTTCCAGGTTGTAACATAAAGGAAAACACCATCATTGCCCATGAAGTGTTCCATCACCTCAAAAGAAAAACAGGACAAAAAGGATTAATGGCCATCAAGCTTGATATGGAAAAAGCTTTTGACTTGATTGAATGTGACTTTCTCTTCAAGGTAATTAAGGAATTGGTATACAATCAAAGATAGATCAATCTAATAAAGGAATGCGTTAGAACTGCAACATTTTCCATCATAATAAATGGTTCTCCAATGGGGTTTTTTAAAGCGCAAAGAAGGCTACAACAATGAGACCCAATCTAGCATTTTCTCTCCATACTGATCATGGAAACACTATCAAGAATATTATTAAAAGCTGAAGCGCAGGGGTCACTTGAAGGAATTAAAATCAACAGAGATAGCTCAGCAATCTCACATTTACTCTTTGCAGATGACACAATCATTTTTGCCAAAGCAACTAAAAAAAATGCAAAAGCAATTTTTGAAAGTTAAGAAAAATATCAGCAATGGTCTGGACAAAAAATTAATTTGAGCAAATCATCCATATTCATCACATGAAATCCTTGTATAGTGTCCAAGTTGATCATCACACAATTGCTTCCTTTTAAAGCTCTTCGGCGAAAATGAAATACTTGGGTCTTCCAACTTCTTTCAGCCAGAACAAATATGAGAACTAAAAAGAAATACTAGAAAAAGTGGGAAAAAAAATTGGAAGGAGTGAAATTGAAGTTATTATCACAAGGAGGGAGAACAATGCTAATTAGAAGAGTTGCAAGCAACATCCCATCTTATGACATGAATTCAATCCGACTGCCAAAAGCAATATGTAAGACCCTTGACACCTGCTTCAAAAAAATTTGGTGGGAATTTCCAAGAGATAAAACTCATAATCTGACTTTAAAATCTTGGAAATCAATATTCCAACGAAAAAAGTCTGGAGGGCTTGGTCTCAGATTGATGAGAAATATGAATCAAACTTTATTAGCAAAGATGTGATGGGAAATGAGTGAAAGACGGAATGGATTATGGCACTCTCTACTCTTGGTGAAATACCTCAAGCGAAGGAATTTTTGGAATACAACACCAAAGCCGTCTTATTCCAGTTTACAGGAAGGAATTCTCCAGACAAAAGATATTCTCAAGCAAGGTATATGCTAACAAATAAATAATGGAACTTCTATTAATGTCTGGTCAAAACCATGAATATCTATGGAAAATTTCACGTCAAAACCAATTCAAGAAATGAACCAAGCTCAACCTTCTTTAAAAGTTTCAGACATAATCACAAGTTACCCAAGGTCTTGGGATATTTCAAAAATGCAGAATCTTTTCGAACAAGACAATATTTCAGAGATCCTAAAAATTCCGTTTCCAACAATCTCTCAAAGAGAAGACAAGATAATATGGTTCCCAAGCTAGAATGAGAAATTTTTTATTAAAATAGCTTACCATATAGTGGTACGAAACCAAAATACAGCTCAACTGAATCCTTCACAAGCCCTCTTTACGCCCCTTTGGAGATTAAAAATCCATGACCGTCACAAGCTATTACAGTGGAAACTATTTTGGAATATTATGCCAACCAAAGCAAGAGTTAGTGAAGTCATCCCCCAGCTTAAATCTGAAGTATGTCCATTGTGTAATCAAACGGAACAAACCTCACTGCATCTCTTCATCGATTGTCCAATAATTTGAATTTTATGGCAGCAAAGCTCTTGACCATTAAATCTAGCGAGTTTACCAATACAGTCCATTCCAGATTAGATAAAAATGATTTTACATCCAAAAAATGAACTGGGACTTGGGAAAACATAGTCCACAACCACTCAATTCTCTCTACAAACGGAAACAGACAAGTTGAACTAGATCTACCAAAATTACAAAAAAGCATGGGAAGGAAAGCAAAAAATAAAAATAAATCAAGATGCCATCTAGAATCCACCACCACAAAATTTCAAAAGCTACTCCTTTGATGTCGCAGTTAGAGATTCATTTTCCGTAACAATAGCAGTATGTAGAGATCATAATGGAACAATCCAGGAGATTAGAGCATAAAAAATTCTAACAACAAATCCTTTGATTGCTAAAGCCGCAGTAGAAATTATAGCTTCCAAAATAGCATAAAGACATCAGCAAAATCTAGCCATAATTGAAGGCGACACTCAATTAATCATCACTGCCATAGAAAGCACAGACATGACATTGCATTGGCAAATCTCCCCAATCATTAAGGATATTCAACAAATCTTTTGCCAACATCAGCCATGGAAGTTGTCAAAATCCATCGATGCCATAATCGATGTGCTCACTCAACGGCGCAATAGGCAGCAATAGATTTAACTTTTGGATGCATACCTTTAGATCTTTTAACTAGATGTTTTCTTATTCTGGATAGTGGAAAGGATCCACCCAAAACAATATGTATATTGGTTTTTCCTATAATATACTGCTTGATTAGGGAAAAAAAAAAGGGCCCAAAGATCCGTAAAATGATACGACCCAATCTACCTCTTTTTTCACAATTACACAAGGTCTACGAGCAATTTTCATGTTTTGAAACAAAATACTAGGACTTTGATGATGAGCGGAAGCAATTGGACCAAACATAATAAGATTGTTAAAAGATGGTAATCACGTAGTATCAAGAATGTTAAGATCAAAGAGTTAGTAAACAATGTAGTATTAAGAAAGGATTAATAATATCTGCATAACATTGTGTTTTGAAATGAGAGTATTTTTATTAAGTGATATTATTTTTATAAAGTATTTTAGAAAAATACATCTTATTTTAAAATACAATTATGTAAAGTGCTATGAAAAATATTGTATGTCTATATTTTTTTAAGAAATTGTAATTTGCATCCTTGCCGTTACCCCTTACCAGGTGCAACAAATAATTGATACCTGCCTACGATTAGGGCTAAAATTGAGCCGAGCCGATCGTTGGCTTACTGAACTTGGCTTGACTCAAAATAGTTGAGCTCGACTTCGAGATTTTTATTTATTCTTTGTTCGAGCTCGACTTAGTAAACTAAATTCTCAACTCGAGCTCGAAACAAAAAATCTAATATTAGATTTGTACAACTAACAAGTAGAATATCTATTAAATTATAAGACTTTAATCATTTATAAATAATTAATATCTAACTAGTTGATATTTATTCATAATAACAATATATTATACGCATACATATATTAATACATACACATAATATGATAACTTATATCGATTTCATATATGGTTTACACATACTAATATATAATTATTGACTAAATCTTATCGACTAATTATTGTAAAAATTATAAAATATACCTAAAAAGTATATTCAATCAGCTCTGCTACAGGTACCCAGTGTTGGGTACTTGCTGCGGAATCGGCTGACGTGGTTAATGCCAAGTCAGCTGATATTATTATTAATAAAAAAAAAAAAAACTATTGTGATTTCACCCATCTCAGAGTCAAAATCGATCTGAGAAACACTTCTTCTTCTTCCTCATTCTTCTTCTTCTTTGTCTTTAAAAAAAATAAAAAATAAAAAAAATACCGTGATTTCAGAAAATCAAACCCATCCTAGAGCCCAGAGCCAAAATTAGTTTGAGAAACAACACTTCTTCTTCTTCTTCTTTAAAAAAAAAAAAAAAACTACTGCAATTTCAGAAAACCAAACCTATCCCAGAGCCAAAATCGGTCTCTTGTTTTTTTCCTATTCTTGTTTGAAACTTATGCCCAGTGGATGGAAGATCCAAAATCAACGATAGAATCACCTTGCGTAAGAAGAAGACCCAAAATCTGATTTTAGTGTCATTGGTTTTGCCCAAAATCTGTCGTTAATGTTCATAAATTCAAACTAGCTTAAGTTTTTGCCCAATCTGAATGTATGTCGTTGAGTTGACTTCCAAAATAAGAAGAAGACCCAAAATCACCGAATCTGAGAAGAATCAACCTGTGTTTGTCTTCGTTGGCAGACGAAGAATATAAGACGAAGGGGAGTCTATCAGTTGAGGGCTCTTGGTCGTTAGTGTCTGTGATGAAGACGAAGGGGAGTCTATCTATATTTGCTTCTACACACTGCAAATGAAACGTTGCCGTTTCTGGCATCCACGTGGAGGCCGTGTACATGGGAGGTACCCCTCCCGGGTGCAAATAGAGTTTTTGATATTCAATATATAGACATAAGTAATTAGGTTATATATTATATATTTAATTATAAAAATGTTATACTTATATTATTAACTAATACATATATATACATACACCTATGTGTATGTATATATTTATCAATATATGAATGAGTTTTAATCAAATAAAGCTAACAAGTTGACTTGCGCATAAACAAGCAAAACTTAATGAACCTTAATCAAGTCGAGTCAAGTTTTATTGGATATATGTCATTTACTAATCAAGCGGTATCTACTTTTATGAGTGAGTTTTTTTTTTTTTTTCACGAGTAAAGTTTAACTCGAATTTAACCGGGCAAGTATCGAGCAGGCTATTGAACAGACTATTTCAGGCTTCGTTCATTTTCATAAAACTTTTCATCTCATCTCATGTCATTTAATAATTACAAAATTTTTAAATTTTCATATAAAATAAAATGAATAATTCAACTTTTTTAAAATTTAAAATAAAAATAAGATTAAAAAATTTTGAATTTTTATTTAATAATATTTTATTTAATTTAAACTTTTATCTAGTGTACGAAAACAGGAGAGTACTCCTATGATGAACAGATGAAGTGAAGAGCTAAAAAGAAAACGGGTAATAATATTCTTACAACATATTTTATAATATATTTCACAACATATGTTAAAGTGAGTTTATTTTTGTAAAGTGATATTATTTTTACAAAATATTTTACTAAAATATCATTCATTTTAAAATATGATTGTGTAATATATTGTGAAAAGTGATTTGTGTTTATCATTTTTAAAAATAAAAAAAAACTTGTGGGTAAACTCGTCATTTCAGCTTTCCAGATCTGTCGCGGCTATATATACCCCTCAGCTACAAAAGCTAGGGTATAAAATGCCCCAAATCACTCCGCCATAAATTCTTCGAGAGCAAACGTTAAACAAGACAAGGTTCAGACCAAAAGCTCCTCTACATTCTAGCCAACCGATCCTCTCGTAACCTTCGATTCCTCCGCCATTTTTATAATTTCTTTCGTTTCATGGTTTCTTTTATTGTTAATCTCTATCTAGTCTCTACATCCTGCTAGGTTTTGTCCACGATCCATACTTTTATGTTTTCGTTTTCGATTCCATATGCTTCGATTTCTTTAAGTGTCTAAATTCTTAATTCACGTGTGTAAATGTTCAGATCTCGTGTGGTGACGGATAATGGCTACGTTCGAACTTTACCGGAGGTCGACGATCGGGATGTGCCTGACCGAGACTTTGGACGAGATGGTTCAGAACGGCACTCTCAGGCCTGAACTGGCAATTAAGGTTCTTATCCAGTTCGACAAGGTAACGGTTAGGCCCGGTTTGTCTTTTGTTACTGTTTCTGACTTTTAGATTTCAGTATCGGGGGGAGGCGTTTGATCTATATTGATGATTTTTTAACGCATTATCATGTTTAGTCTATGACTGAAGCTTTGGAAGCTCAAGTGAAAAGTAAGGTCACCATTAAGGTAAGTTTTTTATTTTAGTTTTATTTATTTTTAATGTTCTTTTACCCCTTTTATCTGAAATTAAAGCTTGGTTTAATGCTTTCTTGTTTTTTCTTAAGGTTAAGAGCAGTGAGTTAAATAGTTTAGAATTTTCTAGTTATTGATTTTCAGAACTACGTGCTCTTTTTAGTGGAAATTTGACGTTTTTCATGCTAAGATGAGAAATCATATCGTTGACGCTTTGAGATTAAGAAACCATATTTATTGCAGATATTGAGTGGTCAAGGAGTAGAAGTATGAAAGTTCTGTGCGGTCTTATATGGTATCTACGTAATTACCATTGGTTTCCGTTAAGACTTCTAAGTTTTATATCACTAACCCATCCAGCGCAACCTCGTGGTCAGAGGACGGGTTTGGGATGAGCTGTAAACTCAGACATCCTGAATTTTTTTTAATTCTACACTAGGAGTTCCCTTGGATAACCTAATACGAGGTTCTGACGGGTAAGGTTGTGTATCTGAGGTTTAGTCCGGAATCCTCAAGGTTGGGTCTAAAATGCCGTGCCTTAGTGAGGTTCCACGTTATCTTTTTTTTTATCGGTAGAGAGGTTCCACGTTATCAAAAATGATTTTATCCTACTTGTAAAATAAATAAAATATGTTTTATGTTGTACCTGAATTTGCCCAAAATTATGGCCACAATTTTGTAGAAGAAAGGTATCGCGGCTTTCTTACTGGACTGATGCTTATTATTTAAAAAGACTTGGTCTAGTGCTGTAATGTTAATATCACAGAAGAAGAAGGAACCTCGGGCTTCACATGTCAGTGGGGCAAACTGTACTTATGGTGATCAAAGCTAAATGAAGTGGCTGGTTTTCTTCTTGACATTCTCATAATTTCGATTGATTAAGTTGTTACATTACCATAGATGCACGTCACATGTCCCTGAGTAGGAAGTGATAGTTGGCATGAATTGTAAGTTCTTCTATATATGACCTTTATAACTTAGTTTTCTTTTGCCAGGAGTTTACTATTGTGTGTCAGTTTCTAGTTCATTCATCGCCACTCTATTTGTCAGCTAATTTGGAACGTAATTTGAAAGCCATTCGACTCAGGCAATAATGCTGTCTGGAAACTACCTCAGGGAATATATAATCTTTTGTTGATTTATTTTAGTTTAGGAAAATGGAAGTGCTTGGAATATTCATCTCCAGATAACCTTTAAATGCATCATCAATTCAATTTTGGAGCTGTTGCCAGACAGGCTCAAAGAATACTTGCTCTTCCACAAATGAAATGGAAATTTTCAAGTTTATTTCCTCAAACCTCAAAACCACAAATCCTGATCACTAATTAAACAAAGAAAAGGCTTTTAAGGGGTCAAAGTGAAGCAGAATTGAGGGAAGAGGCGGTCTGCAAGCTAGGCTAAGAATAAGAAATTAATTAAATGGATGAAATCCTGTTGAAGTTCTTTGCTGTAAGAATATCATGGTGACTACCTCCAACACTCATCTTTATAGGAAGAATGTATGATGAGAGAACACTGCAGTCTTCTTTCAATGGTTCTCTTGTAAATGGGCATTGCTTCTTTTTTTATTAATATTTCTACTATTTCTGTTCATATGATATATAGGAGCAATGGATGCTATCATATTTCATGCTTAAAATGGTAGCAATCTAATGCTGAGTGTACCCCATAGAAGGGTATAATGAGTAATGAATATTTATTTGGATTAGAAGTTTCATTTTGAATTTGCATGTATGCACGACCATATGCCCACACACACACACAAAGCAGTATTGGCATTCAGTTGAGATTTGAGATTTCAATGAACTATATCAGCATTTTGATATGATATATGGACATTTCTGAATTCTAATCTCTGTTTCCTTGCGTCTGCTACAGGGACATCTGCACACTTACAGGTTTTGCGACAACGTTTGGACCTTCATCTTACAGGAGGCTATGTTTAAGAGTGACGAATGCCAGGAGAATGTTGGCCAGGTGAAAATTGTGGCGTGTGATTCAAGGCTGCTCACGCAATGAGATGCCCGGGGTCAGTTGCCTGTTTAATAAAGAGAATTTTACTTCCCCTTGGTTGGAAGTAGAGGGAAATGGTGGCAAGGAAGAAAGTGGGAGCTGGTCTGATTACCTGCAGGAACTTTGTAACTGTAAGACATTGAACGTAAATTGTAAAGCTACCACGCTCCATGATTATAATTTTTCGATGTTACATGTATTATGGTTCTAGTTCATTCGATGATTCGTCTTTCTTCATCTTCTTTTATTTTCTGGTTAAGTAACATAATTTATTTATTTACCAAGAAAGTAAAAGGCCCGAAGGCTGCAGCAAACGTGGGATATACCATGGACAGCAAGAGCTTCTTCGAGACACGATACAAGCGGACGGTCCAAAACTCCACAAAGTTTCTTATCCTCGATTCCAGCGAGAAGACGCCATCAGTGTATTTGGATAAAAAACGAAGCGCCGAGAGACTGCAGTGTATCTGGAGACCGGATAGGAACCGGAAGCGAAGAGAGAATGGGGGCGAAGATCCTCAATAATTTCTTCGGGATTGAATATGGTAAGAAGCTATAACTAAAGTGACCATGGAGCCTGGAGGAGATTATTGTGCTGTTTAGTGAACTTAAAAGAGACAAATTTTTCATTTTTTTAAAAAGACTTTTTTTTCATATTTCAATATTTATTAAAGGAAAATAGTAACTATACTTACAATTTTATTGTATAAAACCATACAAGCAGGTGAAAATTTTAAAATTTAAAATTTGAATTAAAAAAAATTGATAAAATATTAGCGACATTCAATACATATAATGTTATAAGTAAAGTTCTAAAGTCGTGTGGAACAGTCTCTTTATTAAACGGTTAAAAAAAGGCTGCCCTATTACTACCTATGTGTATTTCAAGTTTTTTTTTTTTTCATTTTTTTAAAAATATTTTTTAATATCTTTAATCACTAAAAAACAATTAAAAAAATATATAACTTTACTAATATTCACTTCCTTAATCATTAAGTAAAGTTAAAATTTTTTAAAATAAATAAATATAAAAAGAATGATAGATTATGAGTGCAAGTTTGGACCGAAAAATCAGAAAACTGATCCGGACTGGACCAGTTGGGCCGGTTTTCTAGTTTTTTTTGTCTGAAATCGGTTTTCTACTTGCATAAACCTGTCGGATCCGGTTCGGTTTTGGTTCCGTAATTTTTGGGATCAGACTGGATCGGTTGAAGAAAAAAAAAGTAAAAAATAATATTATATAAGTTTTATACAAAAATAATATTATACAAAATATTTTTTATATATAAGTTTTATATATAATATTTAAAAAGAAAGAAAATCACTCAAATATTATTACTAAATTTTGATAAGTATATAAGACATTAGTAATTATACTAATATAGACTATAGTTATATTTATACTAATATAGTTATACTAAATCATTATAATTAATATTAACACATAACTAATACTAATAGTCTAATATAGACTATAGTTATAGTTTTACTAATATAATAATACTAAATCACTATAACTAATACCAATATATAACTAATACTAATATAGTACTTGGCTTTAGTAAAATAGATTTTTTTTAGTAAAGCAATTTTTTTTAATAAAAATATAAAACAGGTTTTTTTAAAGTAATTTTTTTTAATAAAAATATAAAATAGGTTTTTTTAAAGTAATTTTTTTTTTACAAACAGATTTTTAATGATAAACTGTCAAACTTACATTTTAAAAAAAATTAAAAAATCAAACCAGACCGGATCAAAAATTGATAAAATTGAAAGTACCGATTTATGAATATAACCGGTACGTAATCAATTTTAAAAAATATAAAATTAATACATACTGATTCGATCTTAAATTTTATCTAAAATTATATCGAACCGGTTACATCCTTATAATAGATGAATAATACCTATTATTCTTAAAAAAAAAATCCTTACATCAAGTAGACGCTCCGTGACGGCTTTAACGGCAGAACTTGCGTTTTTTGTACGCGAGCAGTTAGCCATTGAGTGTATCAAACGCACCGTTCCGTCTTAATCTGTTGATTCTGTTGATTCTCCCACTATCAAAAGGCGCAGAACTATTATCAAAACAAAAAAAAAAAAAGGCGCAGAACTGGAAGAGTCGACCGTTGCTCATATCTTGGGTTTTCTTTTCCCGCTCGCTTGACAATCCTCCTGGTTTCTGTCTCACATAGATTCCTATGGCAGGCAGCAGGCTGGCGGTCGATGTGATTACGGAATCCACATAGGGCGTCAATTTTTTTGTCGTCCTCGCAAGTGCGACATTCTCTCTCAATTTGTGAATCGAATATGGAACTTTTTTCTTTACGAAGTTCTAAAGCATCCGATTCTTTCCCATCTTTTTCTGAATCTTCGTTATTCTTTTTTTTTTGGTTATTCGAGTTCCCCTTGTTGGAACCCTAACTTTTGTCCCTTTTTTAATTGAGTTTGCTGTGTAGAAGCAAATTTGTATACCAATATTCTAAATTCAAATTAGTACTATTTTTAATAAAATCTACTTTCTAAAAAATCATATTGAATGGTGCACGTATTGATACGCAGAATCGCTTGCAACTAGATTTTTCTTTTTTAATTACCCATTGATCAATCAGGGATTATTGATGGGCTTTGTGCTTAGAATTTCGTAATTATGTAAAGATCAAAGGACAATCATTCGATTAAGTGAATCGTGAAAAGGAAAATGATCTTTTGCCCTGTGGTTATTCTATACTAAATTGAAGGCAGTCTTATGGCTTACACTTTTATAAAATTGGATCTTTTGCTACGAGTAGACTTGGTTTGTATCACTATCGTTTACAAATTAAAAGAAACCTTGATGTGTGATTCTACCTTTAAAGAGTCTACCAACGTTCAACGACCTTACCTCAACTGGACCCTCGATGCCTATAAACAGGAGGCTTTTCTCTTTTCTTTGCGGTCTTCAAAACTCAGTTCATTTTCTCACATGAAAAACGGCTATGGCATCTTCAAAGCCTACAAGCTCTTCCCAAGTTCCTCGACTTCATCATTTTGAGCTTGTAGAAGGAACACAACTTCAGGTAGTAATTACCACTTGTGCAAATGAATTCTTGAATTATTTAGATACATTTTGAAATTTTTTTACTAAATCTTATTGCTTGGTTTATGCAGATTGATGTGATTGGATCTTCAAGTGGACGCAATGTTAGAATTGAACTTCAACTTAGGAACTGTACAACAACTTGGATACTCCACTGGGGTTGTATTTACCGTGGAAATATGTAAAGGCGAACCGGATACTGTTTTAACATACAAATACACTCACACATTGCATTTAGAACCAATATTTATATATATTTTTTCTCCATAGGAACTGGTTCATTCCTGCTGATCATCCTTCTGGGAAAAAGGCTTGCAAGCAAGGCGCATTGCAGACACCATTTTCAAAGGTTTATCCTTCTTTCGCTTTCTGTTTTCTTTAATTAATTTGGTTATAATTGGTCTGACCAACCTAGGAGCATATAGTTAACCTCTATTTGATAGTTGTGGTGTTTGAGTTGCAGAGTGGAGAAATATATTTATTAGTCATTGAATTGCGGGACCCCAATATACATGCCATTGAATTTGTTTTGAAAGATGGCAGTCGTGATAGATGGTTGGTTCCTTTTTATATGGGGTTTCATATTTGCTGATTTGGGCCCCAAAGGGATGCTTCAATTTTAATTTTTCTCATGCTTTCTAGGTTGAAATTAAACCATGGGAATTTTCGAATAGAGATACCTGAGAGTGATGCTACTCTTTCACACCCCACTATACCGAAGGATCTGATAGAACGCAAGGCATATTTACTCTGGGAAAGCAAGGGTAGGCCGGTATGCTCACCGCAACAACAAAAGGTAGTTCTATTCACTGCAATTGGCAGTAAGGTCCTGTACTGGAGACATGCATAAACATTATATTCTATTGTACGTTCCATCAACAACTTTATCTTGACACAGAGTGCTCCTGTTCTCCTTTATTATGGTTTAAGACCTCAATATCTTTTCCATTATCTGTGCACTGTCATGTCATTTGATTAGACTCTCTTGCTTAAAGTTTTATTGTCCTATCCAACTTGAATTAACCATCTTCTTCCATACATGCATCATTCCCGATGGCTATGTGGCATATTATGCGTTTATTTTTAACCATGATACTGCTTGAGACTTAGTTTGGGGAACGTGTGAGGTGGAATATTGTCAATGTTTCCTGTGTTTTTTAGGTTTACTACTAATTCTAAGAAAATACTCATTTCCATTCTTCTATAACCGTGCATCATAAAGAAGTCAAAAGCTTCTATCAACCTATTGTACTTTTGGATGAGAGTGATTACTTGGTGATTCTGATGCAGCAAGATTATGACGATGCTTTAGGAGAGCTCCAAATTCAGCTGTCAAAGGGCTTGTCTCTGAATGAGTTGCAGAGTAGTTATCTAACTGCAAATACTAGATCAATGGCTACTGATAGAGAAGAAATCAGGAGTCATATGCCGCACTCTTACCGAAGGAGACATAATGTCGACCAATGGCTGCAAAAGCACTCGGAGGGACATGCCAAAAGCACTAGGTTGCTGTCATCATCTTTGTTGAATCTTGTAGAGAAATCTATGGGAGGAGACAATGTGGTCTCACAGCAATGTTATCACGTTGGCAACTACGAAATTGTGGTTAGTTTTCTTGTGGGAGGAAGTTTATATGATACCCAACACCAGATTTCTATACACGTCTACCTATGTGAATTGCTTGTAATTCAAATCTGATTCATGTAATTCATTTTGTTATTGATGATTATTGTTTTGGTCCAATGATCATTATTTGGACTTAGATGTCTATCGATCTGGTTTTTTTATACTTAATTGTTCATCATAATGTAAGATTGCTACCATCTCTACCATATTATATAAGAGGAAGGAGGTTTTATTGTATTTTTTTTAAATGAATCTTTTTCTTTTTAAGCATGAAAGTGGCCACTTCCCAATTGGCGGCTTCAGACTTGAAGGAAATGATGAATTTCATTACGGACCAGATCACAATTTTACCTGATTTGCTCGACTGTTTATGACAACTTATATAAGCCAGTTCAAGAATTATTATGACTTTGAAAAGGAGAAATCTTGCTTAACTTGTTGAATTTTTGAGCCTATACAGGTCCTTGTAAAAGTTGTTACTGGTGACTGTCACATTTTGGTTGCTACGAACATGAAAGGTTATGCAGTGCTTCATTGGGGCATATCAAAGTCATCCCCTGGGGAATGGTTGGTAAGTTATTTGTCTCAGATTTGAAAATATATGTACGGGATTAGTCGGGACGCTGATCCCGGACACCCGGTGCCAATAAAAAAAAATATATGTATCATGAGTTGTGACGAATTGACAGTCAAATATATACAAAGATTTCTTCATGTTTGTTCATTTCTCTTACTGATACAGGCCCCTCCAGCAGAGATATTGCCTGAAAAGTCAAAGCTTGTTGTTGGAGCATGCCAAACTTATTTTACAGAGATATCAACTGGACAAGCATTCTTTCAGGTCATTTATACCAGAGAATTGTTGCATGATTTTTCTGTGCTTACTTTCTGTCAGTTTTGTTTAGTTGTTTAGTTATATGCATTGCACTGAACAACTCTTTCCTCTTTCCAATCCTGTGTGGGCTTTTACCAAGAATAGGTGGTAGACGTTAACTTTCAGCAAAGGAATTTTGTGGGCGTCCAATTTATAATATGGAATGGAGGGTCTTGGATAAAAAATAATGGGGAAAATTTCTTTGTGGGCCTGAAACTAATGAAACCTATTGGGAAGGTATTTTTCTCTCATTCTTTTTGAGATTACTTATTCTTCAGTCTTCCTATTAGGCTGTAGAAAGTTTTTTCCCCCCACCACTGAGGCATAGTTGCATTGATTTATGCACAGATACTTCATCCTTGTCCATGAAATCAGCTTGTGTAGCTAAAAATACTGTATTTTTTTTTAATTCATGACTGGCTATAATATGTTCAGATTTCACCGTACCAGCGCTTTCCCAAGCTTGTCTCATTTGGAATTGATGTTATAGTTGAATTTCCTGCATTTCTATAGAGTAGATCACACCATAAATGTCACAATTATATCACATTGGAGGTTGCACCAGAAAAAAGGTGAACCAGTTGGTTTTTTGTTTTTATTAGTTCTATTATATTGATAAAACTGGTGAGAAGCAACTGGTCATGGAACGAACCGCCTACCCTTTATAACTTCCTTTTATGATGATCCGAACTATTTTGGTAAGATTTGCTCTATCTATTTATCTATTTTCCCTATTCTTTACATGTATTTTTTAACTTTGAGTTTTATTTAATAAATAAAATATAACATTGAGAACTTCAAGTTTGAATGACAAGTGGCACTACTATAAGTAACTTCTTTGGTATGCTATCTTTTTTTTTTCATCATTCTTTACTGGTATTTGGATTATAAGTTTTACCTAATAAATGCTTATATATTAAAAACAATATCCTGTCGTATCACGTCTACAACCACAGAACTCCTGTCATATTGTATATTTTCCACACATGGTGATAGAACTTTAATTTGTGCATTATAGTCTTTGAAACTGAAATATCACCTAATTTTAATAAAATTCTATTTACTGATAATAAAAAAAAAAAAGTCTTTGAAACTGAAATACCTTGAATGCAGGTCTATGGCGATCGGGATGGGGAAGGAATTGTCAAATGGTTACTTGATGAAATATCTAGAAGAGAAAAAGAGGCTGAGAGGTCATTGATGCACAGGTGAAAATGTGAAACTAAGGTCTTAGAATGCATTTGAGTATATTTATTTGCACATCGAGTCTGATGGTTATTTTTATTTTTTTGATAAGTAAGACAACAATTTATTAATAATAGTAAATAGGCATAACCCAAGTACACAAGAGGTATACTAATAGCATACACCTAGTTACATAAAAAAAAGAGCTAGAAAGAGATACAAGAAAGCATTGAAACAAGCTCCATTAAGTATGCAAGAGGATGCCCAAAGAAATAAAGTATGGAAGAAGAAACTTCTTAGCTCATCCAGAGAATGCTCCTTGTTTTCAAAACTTCGACCAATCCTATCAATCCATAAGTACCATATGATAATTTTTTTTTTATAAGTATTATATATATATATATCAATAGGAGTAACTAAGTACACTAGATGTATAAAAGAAAATCCCTAACCCATACTAGAGAGTTCCTAATGGGAACCAAGGTGGACCTAGTCTTAAAGGTAGTAGAGAGTTCCCACTACCCCAAAAAGCCCGCGAAAAACTACCCAAAATACATCAAGCCCGAGTTAGAATAAATACACCTCCCCAACCCCAACCCCAACCCAATCTTTCCCGTAGCCCTCCACCCAAAACACCCTCTATGAGCAAGACGCTCTATGGAATAAAACACCCTCTATGCCCTCAACTTAAGCTACCGCCCTTAGCGTCATAGTTGATTGCACAAGAAAGACGCTTCAACTCCTTGCTTTTCTTAAAGCTTGATTTAGTATCACGTGAGTGGCTCGCCTCAATCGTAGTGAATAGTGCTTTAAATTGGTTTTCACATCCTCCATGTGAGATTCCCACAATAGACTGAATCTCGTTAACCTTTTGCAAAACACAATCCGAGGATGATTCATCTATATTGTTTAATGGAGGAAGAGATACCAAGGGGACAACATCTTTCACCGACATAGTTCTTGACGTAGTTCCAAACGGCACCGACAATAAACCCTTATTTAAATCCTGTGCCTCCTCAACAACTCCATTGGAGATTATGGGTTGGCAGCAAGTTTCACCTTTGGCGACCTTGTACGTGCAACTTCGATGGACCTTACTTTAGACCTTAGCATTACACCATGATCATGTGACAGAACTGTGGACGGCCCAACAACCAGAGCCAAGGGTCCCATCGTTGTTATCTGTGTCTTCCTACAGTGCTCCAAGCCTTCCACAGACTCTGCCAAGTCCTCATTCGATGAATCTGCCCACTCCGCTCCTATCGTGGACTTCTTGTATACCCAACCTGTCGCCTTCTCCGCCATAGCGACTGGGGACATGTCAGATAGTGCCGGCGATTGGGTCTGTGGCCCCCCGATGTCAGAAGCCTCCCCTAAGTGTCCCATAGAAACATGCAAATGTTTCTACGCAAGGACTGTTGTGAACCTCGCAGACACCATATGATACATAGAGGAATCAACCTCCATACATCCTTAATGGTCCTACATTTTTGTCAACAAGCAAATCAATCAACCACCCTCTTGGGCATTACCCCAGCAATGCCCGTTCTATAAAAGATTTCCCTCCATAATTCTTGCCATCTCACAATGAAACAAAAGATGGTCTACCGTTTCACCACACTTCACATATAACACCATTTCATAACTACGAGACCCCTTTTTCTCAAGTATCCAACGCCAAAATTTTCCCCAAGAGATGTTGTCCACCCAAAGAAGGCAACCTTAGGCGGCACCTTACTTTTCCAAATAGCTTCCAAGGGAATGAAGTATGATTTTGGCTTGACAAAGCCTTATACAATGAATGTATATATCTAATCGCATTTCTAACCATTGTGATGGTGTCATTACACTCCTTTAGACTCTCATTCACCACAAGGTTCAAAATATGAGCACAACATCTCATGTGCATATACTTTTCCCCCAACACATTTCCCGTCAAAAAAAGCTTCAAATATGAAATTGCAGTATCATGGTATCCTCACACCATAAACAACCTCAAATTTAATAAACAGAGTAAAATCCTCATCCATTTCTAATATGCTTCCACAAACCAACACCATGCACATTTCTCACTTCATTTGAACACCAACCCCCATGCAAACTCCCATATTTCAAATCTATATTAGTCTTCCAAAAAGACACCATTTCTGGATGATACCTCCATAACCATTTTCCAAGAAGTGCCTTGTTAAAGGTTCTTAGATTATGAATTCCCAACCCTCCACTAGACTAGATGGAACTAGTCTCCTCACCACTTCCACCCCATAAGAAAGTCCAAAAAATCTGCTGAGATAGAAAAAAAATGGTGTTACATGTACTTATAGTTTTACTTACACTTTTACTTACAAGACTCATTTTGTTAGTTTATTTTGAATTTCAAATTTCATAATTTTCAGCATATCAATAACTGACATGTGGAGAAGTAAGTTTTTCTTAAGTACACTTAGCATTTTTCACAAAAAAATATGAGGGAAGGTTAGAAAGTGTGCTCTTAATAAGAGTTGTTCTTCCCCTTCTAGACAGGTATAACCTTTTCCATCCAACCAATTTCCTTTCTATTTTCTCCACAACCCCATCCCATATGGCCTTAGCCTTCAAAGAGGCCCCAAGAGTAAGGCCCAAGTATTTCATTGGCAATGCAGCAACCTTACAACCCAGAATGCTTGCCAACTTGTTAATATTCCTAACATCACCCACCAGCACCATCTCGAATTTCCCAAGGTTCACTTTTAAGACCGGAAACAGCTTCAAAACATATCAATAGAGCCTTCATCGTCTAAATGTGACCCGGGTCCATGTCACAAAATAATAAAGTGTCATCTTGCAAAAAGAAGATGGGACACATTAATGAAGCCATTGTTAATGCTTCCCATCGAGAAGCCCGATAGAAAACCAGCGCCAACCGTAGCTTCCAACATATGACTAAGTGCATCCATAACAATCACAAAAAGAAAGGGAGAGACCGGGTCTCTTGTCTAGCTCGTGAACTGTTAAAAAAACAAGCAGAGGTACCATTAACCAAAACAGAGAACTGAACCATGGTTAAAACAATGTTTTATCCACAAACGCCATCTCTTCCCAAACCACATCTCTCAAGTAAATAGAAGATAAAATCCCAATTCACGTGATCAAAAGCTTTTTCTATATCCAACTTACATAAAGTGACTGGCACTCTCATTCTCAATCTTTTCTCCAAACATTCATTTGCAATAAGAATTGAATCAAGGACTTGACACCCCTTAACATTTTGGGGTTTCGAGATAATCTTCTCCATGACCCTACTCATACAATTAGCAAGAACTTTGGAGATAATCTTGTACACCCCATTAATAAGGCTAATAGGATGAAAATCCTTAACATCCGTTGCCCCCGCCTTTTTAGGAATAAAAGCAAGAAAAGTTGTATTAAGACATTTCTCAAACTTTTTATAGGCAAAGAACTCATGAAAAACACTCATAATATCTCCCTTTACAACATCCCATTACTATTGAAAGAATGCCATAGAGAATCCATCTAGCCCTAGGGCTTTGTCCCTTGTCATCCCTTTAACCACAAGATGCACCCCATCCTCCTCAAACTATCTCTCCAACCAATTTGCACTCAAAATATCAATCGAGTCAAAAGCTAGCCCATCAAGTTTTGGCATCCATGAGTGTTGTTATGATAGAAGTGTTTCATAATAACAAACCACATGGTTCTTAATCTCAACTTGATCTTCAATAACACGATCATCAGAATGAAGTAACTTAATTGCATTGTACCTATGATGAGAATTGGCAATCCGATGAAATTACTTTGTACATCGATCACCTTCATTCAGCCACAAAGCTCGAGATATCTGCCTCCATGAAATCTCCTCCCAACAAAATCACCTTTTCGTTAAAACCCCAATCTTAACCCTCCCCTCCCCTCCAACCTAAGCAACTCCTTAGACACTTCTTTCAACAGTCAACATTTGGGGTAGGGGTGAAAACCGACACGGTTGGTTAGGTTTTGGTCTGAAACCAAAACCAACCGAGCAGTGGTTTTAGGGGAGAAAAACCAGCAGAAACCGACCGATGAAGGGGGGTGGAATCGTTCATGGTTGGTTTGTTGGTTCAGGCCGATTTGGGTTTTGGGCCTTTGTTTTTACCCAATTAAACATCTTTTTGGGGTTTTTTTTTTCTCAATTCATTATTCAAGATCATTAACATTTTGGGCTTTTTTGTTGAATTTTTAAAATTCATTTTAAATATTCAATTTCATTTTAATTTTAATGTCATTTATACTATTACTAACTAGTAACTACTAAGTATATACTAATTACTAGATAACAAAAAAATAAATAAATAACTCCACTAGATGTTTAATACACATTACAAACCAAAACAGATTGTTTTAAGCAAATAAGCAACAATTGTTCTTGAATAAAATTGTGCTAAATCTTCAACATCCAAATACCAAGCAATTTTCAATTTTCAATAGTTGTGACACATGATTGTGCTCCCAACTCTATATAGAAACATTAATAAGAATAAAGCATCAAATGTTAATAAATTTAGATAATGAAAATAAATTAAATTAATTTATAAAAGTAAATGAATATTGAATGAGAAAAAAATTACCAGATTCTATTACAAAGCTCTGCACATTATCTATGGACTCTCGAAATCAATTGGCGTTGACGGATGTCACAACCAATTCTGAGCACAAGTGTCTCAACGGTTTTCGAAACCAACGAACTCCGAAAAGGATCAAGTACACGACCTCCTGTATTAAATGCTGACTCTGATGCAACCATGGAAACAGGCATGGCTAACAAGTCTCGTGCAATCTTCTCAAGTATAGGATAGTTAGGCTCATTAATTCTCCACCAGATCAACAAGTCAAAAGATGGGCCGAGTGCCTCACAACCATCTGATAAATACCGGTTCACCTCTATTTTGACAACTGTAGATCTAGTGGCGGAAGATGCTAGCAACCACTCATAAAACAATTGTGACTCATGATTGTCTTCACCATCTTTTGTGGTTGTAGTGTGGAAGTCACACATGTTCTTAGCTAGTTGAGGTAGAACTGAACGTGGCACGTGGCATTATACTCCGCGTATAAGTCTGCTAATAACTGTCTCACACTCGACACCAACTCTTCAGCCCGAGTCTCATTATGAATTTTTTTCAGGTGGAAAGCAAGAAGCCCTAACTTACTACGTGGATCAAGCAAAAATGCAATCAACAAGTTCATCCTATCTAATGAACCCCAATACTTATCATATTTCATTCTCATACTTATGACCATGTTCATCAAACAACTATTGTCACTCTTACTCAGCCTAACCAACTCTTTTTGGAGCATACAAATATCTGAAAAATTGGTGTTTTCACAAAAACCCGTACTGTCCCCCACTCCTCAGCTCTAGAAGATCCCATGTGTCCATCATTAAAGTAAGAGAGAAAATTTTAGTCCTCACTCTCCATCCGCCTAAAAACTTTCTCAAAATTTTCAG
>QEOT01000227.1:3747-22605 GCA_003123785.1 Pterocarya stenoptera
AACTCGTCCCTCTTGCATAAGAACGCATCCCAAACCAAACTTAGATGCATCACTAAAAACCACAAACGGCTTGTGTGGCTCCGGAAGTGCCAAAACAGGAGCTGTTGTCAGTCTCTTCTTCAATTCTTGAAAACTCCTCTCGCATCGATCTGACCAAACAAACTCAACATTCTTTCTAGTCAAAGCGGTGAGAGGTCCGGATAATCGAGAAAAACCTTCAACAAATCTCCGATAATACCCGGCAAGTCCCAAGAAACTCCGAATCTCGCGCACCGTTGAAGGACGTGGCCAAGACAAAACAGACTATGTTGACAGACTAAAACCTATGCGATTGGTCGATTCGTAAAACCTTACAGAGTTTTCACGAGGTTCCTAAAGCCAATAGAAATTTCACCTTTGAATTTCTAGCGGGCTGTTACAGAGGATGCCGGAGAAGGTGGTCACACGCCATGGGTGGCGGCGTACGGTGGTGGAGGGTGTAAAACCCGTGTAGTGGAGGAGTCTCATGCGGTGGATCTAGGGGAGGCTACGAGTTTTGGGTCCATGAGAAGAGGAAGGGGGAGACTCAGGGATGTTGGTGGTGGTGTCTGGTGGCCGCGCACGGCGGCGCTAAGGGTGTGCACAGTGAACCCATGCATGGCTAAGCTTGTTCATGGGAGCAGCCCGTTGGGAGATGGGGGCTGAGCTTGCTGGAGGAGGGTGGCTAGTGGCAGAGGAGGCTGCCGGAGGACGGCGCACGGCAGTGCAGTAGCATCATGCCCATTCGGGCTGTGCACTACCAAGAGAGAAAAGGAAAGAGCGTGGGAGGAAGTGGCCGGTACGGGGGGACTTGCCAATGGGAGATGAGGCCGATGGTGGTGGAGGTGAGACTCACAGGCGCACTGGGCACCGGGCTGGGCAGTGGAGCAGTTCAGCATGGGGGTGGTGTCGTGCAGAGCAAGTCTAGAGGGAGAAAGGAAGGAGAGAGAGAGAGTTGGGAAAAAGTGAGGGAGAAGAGAGAGGGGTTGGGGTTTTATCCTAAAACCCAACGTTTGGGGATCATTTTAATGATCCCCACGATGACCCTTTAATACTGATTTGAAAACGCGTAAATGTTTATTCAATTAAAAGCACTGAGAGGAATTAAGATAGAATATTATTTAAAGTAATATTCCTTCATCATTAATAAAATAATGAAATCTCAGTTAACATATTTAAGAGAATAAAACCATTAAATTAATTTAAAGGTTCTATCATTATTTAAATCACATAATATTTTAAATAACTGAAATTTCCATAATTATAATATTTTTGGAGCTCTTCAAAGATATTATAATTGAGTTATTTAAAATATTACTTAGTTAAATAATGATGAGAATATTCCATTTAAAATACACATAACTTTAAAACACAAAGCTAGCTTTAAAAATCACATAGTATATTTTAAAACACGCCATCGGGGTCTGGCATGCATAACTGGACTCTTGGACACTAGAGAGAAGCAGACAGACTATCGCATCATACGTAATTGCTTACGTCAGAAGGAAGGAAGAAGCAGGGTGTTACACTACCACCATCTCTACTTACCACCATTCCTACCACATGCACCATAGGCAGGAATCACAGGCGGAACTCTACCACCATCTCTGCTTACCACCATCTTTACTGTATGCACCATAGGCGTGAATCATAGGCAGGACTCTACCAACATCCCTACTTACCACCATTCCTATAGTTCGTGATAGCACTTTTGACTCCTTTCTTTTAAAAAGAACTACTTTCTTTTGGAAAACATTTCCCTAAATGCATGAGACATGGAATTTAAGAACTTCATACTTATACTTGACATGTGACATATGGGATGTCATGCATGAATTAACCAAGCATAACATGTTTAAATCATAGCATGATTACATGGAATACAACAAACATCCAAACTCATTCATGGAATCATGGGAACATGCATAGGTCGAAACACATAGGGCTAAAAATTATGAGATTCGTCACTTAAACATATTCCAATATTCAAGCATATAACATAGGAATCAAAGCATGATAAAACAAACATGGAATCATAACATTTAACTAAGATCCGAAACATACAACACATGTTATGCCCGAAACATCATGGCACATAGTTCATCAATTTCAAACATGTGGAAGCCGAAACATATACAAGTATTTCATGGCATTTTCATTACAAATTCCAAACATGTAATTCCTTCCATTGACTGATACAAAATCATATTAACTTAATCAAATAATCAAACAAGAAATAACCAATCAAAACAAGCATGGAAATGAAAACGATCTACACAATCATATACAAGAGTTAACCAAAGTAGGTTGAGTGTATACTTACGAAAAAAAATTCCATGTATAGCAATATTAGCAAGCTGTAAATCCGAGTAATCCATATTAGAAAAGCAACTAAAAACTTCACTTCGTGTTCTAAAGTGTAAGTGTAAGTTTCTAGGGCAAAACTTGCCTACATCTATTCTGTCTCTTAGGGTTTTTGGAGTAAAACCTTCTTGATTTCATTATTAAGGTAAAGAAAACCCTAAAATAACCAAAAATATGAGTAGTGGCTGAAAATCATAGTGAACAAAACTCTCCTCTATATTCAGCATCAACGGTTTCTCAAGAACCCTAACACCATTTCTCAAGAAATCTAAAGAAAAGTGGGAGTTTTACTTCCACAGTGATCAAATGAGATTTGAATCTCATTTTCGGTTTGAACAAGTGGTGTGTGTGTGAAACTTAAAAGAAAAACCGATTCTTACCTTTACTAGGTTTAGTGTGTCGAAAACCCATCTTGGAATAGAAAAATCCTCTTGTTTGGTTAAGGAGAAAATGAGAAAATCCTCAAGAAAAGATGAGGGAATTGTATGGAGAGGGCAAGAGCATGTAGATTTTTGGAATTTGCAAAAAGAAGAAGCCTTTGGGCATGTGGTCTTCCTCCCATTTTATAAAAAATCCCACATTCTCTCATTGGTTGTTGAAAACCATTGCATGTTAGACAAGTGGCAAGGTTCCTTCTTCCTCCTTTCACTTTGGCCGAAACACCCTTTGGAGATCCCCATGTAGATTGCATTGGGAAGGTGTACTTTTGGGGGTTGGAGTGTAGGCTCTCTTCCCTTGGCCGAATCCCTCTAGTATTTCCTTTATGCCCTTCCTTTCTGCAACTAATTGGGTGTTTCTTCTAAGGGAAAGAAAGTAAAACATCATATGGCTCTCCATTTTTCCAAATAAGCAACCCTTTGCATGGATGACAAGTGGCAAAAGGCTTATGCCATGATCTTGCCGTCCACCTCCTTCCTTTCTCAAGGTAATGTTTCATCTTCCAACTCTCCTTCCCTAGGTGACCTTTCATGTTCTATTGGTCTAATGTTTGTCTACAAAGAAACGTAGCACTTGAAAGTGTGCTAGCCGAATCTTCAAGGGCATTCATGTCCTTCCATCCAATTGTCTCTTCACACATCCTTCTAGAGAACTCCATGCATACTTGACACTTGGCATTATCTGACTAAATTTGAAATCCAAGAGCCTCCATTCAGTTTTCCCATGCAAAACTCCTAGAAAAAGTCTCTTTTTCACTTCCCTAAGCTTCTTTTCTCAAGATAACCTCATTGGAACTCGAAATGGGGCAACACAAAGGTCTAGCCGAAAATCCTTTGGTCTCCTATAGGTTTCTTTTGTCTCTTGAATCATCTAGAAGGTTTCTTGCACAATAACAAGTGGCAATTTCTCCAAGATAGGCGTGTTAGGCATCCTTTTGGCCCTTTTTTTTCCTACACTTCTCTCTCTCCCTTAACCCATTATCAAGGCTAGATTCATAATACCTTATTTACATGCCACATGGCACTTGTGACTAAAAATCTGGGCCATGGGCCTAAAGCCAATAGGCCTAAGTTTCTAAACAAAGCCAATCTCACTTAGTATTCTAAGGCTAATTCTCCCTTGGGCTCAAATTACCCTTTAAAATTCTAATGCTTCTAAAAAAGTAATTAAGGCTCCCAAAGAAGTCACAACCACTAAGCACAAAATCTATGAGCCATGTTTATGAGAAGTTTGTGTCATCACATCCTCCTCTCCTTAGAAAAAAGATTTCATCCTCGAAATCAGCACCACAATCATTATTTAAAATATTTGTAAGAGGGAAATTCTGTTTAGTACCTCTCCCAAATGTGGCCGTAATTTTTCTGACGATGTGGATGTTGAGGGCACTACTAAACTAGTAGTATGTAGTATATTGCAGCGAAAAGTCTACTTAGGTCAAATAATTAAGACATATATCACGATACCAAAGAACATAAATCCCAAAATAGAAAATTTCATAAATGTAATCAAAAGACTTAATTGTTTCAAAAGAGACTCCCAAAACGTGGGACTAATACATCAAGTGTTTCCAAAATAAGTCATTCATCAAAATAGATGCCATAACAAAAGTCTTTTAGTGAGGTTGATCTTATTTGGCCTTGTCTTGATTTAGAATCCTCCTTAGTTGCTCAAAAAGCAACAACTTAGTGATGAATTGGTTGGCAATTTCCAACATTTCTAAAAGCGACAACTCCTGAGAGACTCCGTAGGTTTCTGGGGAGCTCGTCTCTTGCATTTCCCCATTACTATCCTCTTGGGTTCTTGTCACAACTTCTACTATTTTGAGTAGGGGAATATCAGTGAAAATTACAACAGTGAGATTTCGAGAAATCTCAGTAAGTAAAGAAATAACATGTAACATATATTACAAGCATATGTAAGCAAACTTAAAAATGAATGCATGGACATATGACTTAACTTATGCATTTGAATTTTTCAAAAAGATAGTGTGTACATCATAACTTTCCTAACCCTTTTCTTTCGTAAAACTTCTTTTTGTCATTTTCATATTCATATATCATAGCATAACTTTGAGCTCAAGGCCTTTCTTTGACTTTGACTTATAAATGGATACCTCACGGCTCCCGTATGCATCGTGTTCCCCGCTAGTTACTACATCAACCATTGACTACTTTGATCAAGGCGACTACATCATACTTTTAATCATTCATAATTACGGCAATTTACTTTTTGCCTTCATCGTAGGGCACCCACTAGCTTTAGGTGCAACCCTGCTCCGGTATGCTTTTCTTTTAGGAATCATTCGAGGCTCGTCGACTGTACTTCCTCGCCCCAGGAGTTACCATTCTATTTTAGACACTCCTAAGTGGACAGGGAAGTTCCACTAGAACATTTCCCTGTCCTAGCCTTTGAGGTCATGAAAAAACTTTAAAATCACTCTTTTTCTTTTTGAAACATTTTCACAATCCCAATGCATGTGACATGAACAATGAAACTTAGAACTTGTGATGGGGACACATGCAACGCCGAATGCTTAATCATGACCATATAACATACAAACATGCATATCCATGTACATTTCGCATTACAACTTGAAAATATTAGAACATGTGACTATTTTCCTTTGTATAAATTCCGAGGCATTTGAATAACAAGGAAGAAACAAACATTCAAAACATTACATGTGGTGTCCAAGAAATGGTTTTAAATCATTAGAACTTCAACGCAAAATGTGAATACTTCATCCATTGTCATGGCAGAGACCTTTACATTCTAAAATATACATTACACCAACTTTTCATGAACTTAGAACCTTCTAATGCATTTAATTTAATTTTATCGATAAACATACATGTGTAGGTGAAACATGCTAGTTATTATACTTACAAAAGGCAAGTATTTCATGGGCTTGATCCTATAAATGATTAGGTCATACAACAAATATCCACGAATATGTTAAGCATTATGCAATCTGAACCCTAAAGTGACTTCTCGTTCCTTTTTCATAATATGAACTAATAACAATAAACCATTCCAATCATATATTGGATAATCATACAAGGCAAATATTATAGCACATGGAAAACATCATTATATCAAGTATCAACATGCAACCGAACAACATACGAGTTCACATGACATATACATAAAATATCCAAGTACAAGTTAGAAATTTACTTACAAACATCCACAATCAATAACAAGCAAGCTGAAAATATATACACAAAATCATTAGGCTTGGTTATTTCAACCCTAACCCGTATGTGTGTATGTGTAATCTCATGGCATATAGTTAAGGAAAAAGTTTCCAATATTTCAGACCTCCATTTCCTCAAATCCAAAACTTGCATGAACTAAAACCATAGTCTGAAAAAAAAAAAAAAACCCTAAAACCATGTGTACATAGGTGTGGGTTCTTGTGGAAAACTTCTCAAGACATGAGCTAACTTCTTGATGGGAACCAAGGTGGGTCTACTCTTAAAGATCCTTTGCAAGTTCCAGATGGGCCAATTACAAGATCAAGAGCCAAGAAGATCAAGAAAGCAATGCAAGGATTGGTGCAATCTACTTGGGATGAAATTGGCAAGAGCCCAACGCTCAAGATGGGCTTGAAAGAAGTAGAACCAGTATTGATCCATTTGATTCAAGCTGTGTAAGACATGACTTAGAGATAGGGCCTATTTTTATTGGAGGCTTTTAATTTATTAACGTATTTATTTTATTAGTTTAGAATAAGTGGGCTTGAGGAAGCTTGGCCCACGTATGTCTTATTTCTTATAAACTAGGACTTTGAAAATGTCTTGTATTATGGCCAAGGGCTTATTTGGAAAGTTACATTTTAGGAGCTAGGATTGCAAAACTTGAGTTACTGTAGCATTACTGTAGTAGCCGCGGTACTGTAGCGATGTACTGTTCATCAGGGGTATTTTTGGGACAAAGGGCTTTATTTTGGCTAGGATTCAATTAGGTTTTAGTTTAAATATTCTTTGTAGCCTCATTTGAAAGGTTTATTTGTGAGTTGAGTTTACTCATCTTGTTTTTTATTGAACTTTTGAACTTATCAAAGGCAAATCATAACCTTTGTGGCGTTCCTCCTTGTAATCTGGGTTCTTGAGATGGGTTCTTCAACGGGTCTAGGTTTTGATATAATCTAGGTTCTTGAAACGAGTTCTCATCGGGTCTAGATTCTCTATCTATTTGACTTGAGTTTGACTTTTTTGGGTGTGTTTTCAAATTGATTGTGGGTTCAAGAGATTCTCTTTCTGCAGGTTCATATCACTTCTTCTAGCTCAAATGTATGTGTGGTGAGCATGAGTTCATGATAAACTTGCTAAGAACCGAAACTTCACCCTTGAAGGCCATGTGTGTGTGCGAAATGGAAAGGTGGTTTGGGCTTCATGCCTTCAATGATTGTCTCCTTAGAAGTATCTTCTAGCCTTACTTGCCCACAAAATGATGTTTGGGTGAGAAAAGAGTAATGTGAAGGGTGTTTGGATGGTGAGAAAATGATGAAAAGTAGAGAGAGGTGGTGGTCGAATGCTTCTCGAAAGAAATCCTCCAAGTGACTAAAAGAATGTTGTTTTCGGCACCATCCCTTTTTATAGACACAAAAAACGTCTAGCACAAGCCAAGCTCATTCGGCCACTTGGCACTTGGCACTTGGCATCCATGCATTTTAGAATTTTTTCTTTGAAAACACTTTTCCCCAAATACATGTGACCTGAGACTTAAGACATACATACTTACACTTGATATGTGACATATGAAATGCCGTGCATGAAATAATCAAGCATAACATGTTCAATTCATGGCAGGATAACATGAAACACATGAGACATCGAAATGCGTACATGGAATCATGGGAACTTGCTTAAGCTAAAACACATGAGACATCGAAATGCGTACATGGAATCATGGGAACTTGCTTAGGCAAAAACACGTAGGCACAAAAATATGAAGAACCATTACTCAAACATGTTCCAAACTTCAAGCGTATGATGTAGAAATCAAAGCATAATGAAACAGAGTATGTATTCATAGGTTTTGGCTAGGGTTCGAAACTTCCAAGACATAGGGTAGCCGAATCACTAAGAATCACAAATTAACAACAATATTCTCCTTAAAACCAAAACATGCTAAGAACATTCTTGCCATTTTCATCTTAAAACCGAATCATACCATTCATGTAATATTCATACTCCAAGATCATATAAGCATATTCAACAAACAAACAAGAAATAGGAAACAAAGCAAACATGATAATGAAAGGATTTACACAAATATATACAAGTATTAATCAAGAATAAGTTGAGTGTATACGTACAAAATTCACAGAATGAAACAAATAGCAAGCTTTAAATCAACCCATAACTTGTTAGAAATAGGGTTCCAAAACCCTAATCCATATTCTTGAGTGTGTGAGGCTTTCTAGGGTCATCACCAAGGTTTAAGAGATGCCAAACCAATCGGCTTCTAGGGTTTTAAATCAAGAAACCCTTCAACTTCCTTGTGTCTTTGACTAAACTCGAACAAGAGTGAACATATATGAGGGTGGCCGAAAATATAGAGGATGAACTTCCTCCCACTATTTGGCTTCAAGGGTTTTCTTAAAAACCCTAAGTCATTTTCCAAGAAAACAAGTAGAAAGTGTGTGTGTTCTATCATTCTTGAAATCTTATGAGATTTGAATCTCACTTTTAGGTTGAGAAAGTGACTTGTGAGTGAAACTAGGAGAAAAAACAATGCTTACCTTTCTTAGTCTTGGGTGTGCCAAAATCCTTTCTTGAAAAGGAGTCCTCTTGCTTGGTTGGAAAGAAAATACAAGAAAGAGTGAGAATCTTCAAGTGAACATGAGAGAGTTGTGTGGAGAGATGAGACTTCAAGCAATTTCCGAAAAGTGGCAAGGGAAAAAACCCATAGGTGTGTACTCCCTCCTTTTTATAGTAGTCTCCTCAAGTTGCTTCCAACAATCCTTGCATGGATGACAAGTGGTATTGGTTTCTTCTTCCCCTTTCTCTTTTGCTGAGAATGACACTTAGAATACCCATCATTTGATTTCGTTGGTAAGACAAGAAGCTTAGGGTGGCGTGTGGGTTCTTCTTCCCTTAGCCAAAATGCCCTTTTTTCCTTTTATGCCTTCCCTTTTCTTAAGCAAGTGCATATCTCTTCAAGGGTACTTTTGTAAAACATCTCATGCCTCTTCCTTTTTCCCAACAAGCATCCTTTGGCATGGATGACAAGTGGCATTGGGTGTGTGCCATTGCCCTAGCCGTCCACTACTTCCTCCATTTCCCAAGTTGATGCTTAATCTTCCTAGTGCTCCTTCCCTAGGTGACTTTTCAAGTGCCATTGGTCTATGGATGGTCTAAGTGACAAGTGGTAAGTGCATAAGGTGCTTGGGAGTGTGTTAGCTGAAATCCTAAGGGCATATTTGTCCTTTGATATAAGAGTCCCTTCATCTAATCTTCTAGAAGCTTGGTACATGCTTGAGACTTAGTAAAATCTCACAAACATTCGAAATCCTTTATGCCCCCCTTCGTTTCCCATGCAGATTTTTCTAGAAAGGCTATATTTCTCTTCCCTAGGCTTCCCTTCCCAAGATATCTATCTTGGAACTCGAGATTGGGCCAAGACAAGGGTCTAGGCATGTGGGGAGATGGGCTAGCCGAAAATCCCTTAGTCTTTCTTGGTTCCTTGTATCCCTTGATTCATCTAGAAGGTTTCTAGCATGCTAACAAGTGGCAATTCCTTTAGGGTAGGTGTGCAAGCCACTTTTTGGTGCCTTCCTACACTTCCCTCTCCCCCTTAATCCACTATCAAATCTAGATTCATAGTATAACACTTTCATGACATATGGCACTAGTGACTAAGATTTAGGTCTTGGGCCTAAAGCCATTAGGCCTGGCTTTCTAAATAGGGCGGAAAATTACAAAGCATTCTAGGGTTACTTAATATGAACTCCATCAACAATTGTGATGAAAGCCAATAACAATGATGGTTTAGAACCCCAAGATCATGAAGACAAGATTGGTTGAGCCTTGACCCATCACCTAACCAGATGAAAACCAAGACTATGAAGCATTGAAATGCCACACCAAGAAAACCTGAGAATCCCTCAAGAATCAGGGTGATAAGTTTGGTTGTTTGAACACCATAAGATAACTTGATAAGTTCAAGAGTTTTTTTTAAGAACTAAGAAGAACACAGGACCTCACAATAATAATTTTACGAAAAAATCATAATATGTCCTTTCAAATTCTAAGTGCCCCTATATATACTTGGAACAACCCTCCAAGCAGGGTAATTTCAAAAGACATGAGAATCTCAAAAGACTATTTCCTAGAGAATTCCAAAAGTCAAGAGAATCTGAAACTTCGTGAAATCTCGCCATCCTTGCACACCCTTCATTAAAATCCCTCTAACTTCCTTTGGAAAACTCTAAATTGCACACCATTTGATGAGTTGGAAACTAGAGACATGAGGCTTTCCAATGAGATATAACTTGCAGGCTAATTCATCCAAAATCTTCCCAGAATGACGTTTCAAATAACGTGCTGGACAATGGGTTGGATGACGAGTTGGTCTTTGGAATTATTCGGCTTAGTGGCTCCAGAAGTTCATGCTAATTAGCCTCTTCAATTATTTTGATGACATGGACTAAGTCTTGATTATTATTTGAGTCCATCTTAGTCTTTTAGAATCAGTTCAATAATCTTGGATTAGCTCATTTAGTGCTTCCTTGAAACGTTTGGCTCTAAGTCTTGTAATTGGGCCATTAGGAAGTGACAAAGGCTCTTGTGCAAATTCAGCTCCTTGGTTTGCATCATTCTCCCCCTCTTGAGAAGGATTTGTCCTCAAATCATCACCTACATCAAAAGGAGACAAATCAGCAACGTTAAAGCTTGCACTAACACGATACTCACCTAGTAAGTCAAGCTTGTAGGCATTATCATTTATGCGTTCCTCCACTACTTGAAATGGTCCATCACCCCGAGGTAGGAGTTTTGAACGCCGTTTCTCCGGGAAACGTTCATTCCTTAAGTGCAGCCAAACCCAATCTCCTGGTTCAAACACTACCTTTTTGCGTCCCTTGTTGGCTTGATGGACATATTGTTTAGTCCTCCTTTCAATGTTCAGCCGTGCGTTTTTATGAATCATCTTTACAAATTCTACCTTCTTTTTGCCATCTAAGTTCACACGTTCATTCAAAGGTAAAGAAGTTAAATCCAAAACATATTTCAAATGTTTTACATGTTCTTCCAAGTTTTTGCTATAAATTAGGATGTCATCAAAATACATAATTACAAATCTGCCAATAAATGCACTCAAAACATGGTTCATCAAACACATAAATGTGCTTGGAGAATTAGTTAAACCGAAAGGCATTACTTACTACTCATACAAACCATATTTAGTCTTAAAAGCAGTTTTCCATTCATCACCTTCATCCTGATCTAATGATATCCACTCTTAAGATCAATTTTTGTAAAGACACAAGAATCATGCAATTCATCCAACATATCGTCTAATCTAGGAATGGGATGATGCTACTTTATCGTTATTTTGTTGATGACTCGACAATCAACACACATCCTCCATGTTCCATCCTTCTTAGGAATTAATAGTACCAGAACCGCACAAGGACTCATGCTTTCACGCACATACCCCTTCTCCAATAATTCACCTACTTGCCTCTGAAGTTTCTTGGTCTCCTCGGGATTACTCCTATAAGCAGGTCGATTTGGAATTGATACATCAGGTATGAAATCAATTTAATGTTCAATCTCTCGGATTGAAGGTAAGTCATAAGGTACCTCTTCGGGAAGGACGTCTTCAAACTCCTGTAAAAGAGAAACAATATTGCTTGGCAAAGCACCAACGAGATAATTAGTACATAAAATAGCCTCCTTGTACATGAGTACAATAAGGGGCTGGTGTGAAAATAATGCTCTCTTGATCTCACTTTTTTTTGCAATGTAATTGAATTTTTCCTCTCTTGCTCTCACTATGGCCGAAATCTTCTCTTTCTTTTTCATTCTGATCAACATTTTTCTCTTTCTTTTTTTTTTTGAAACTCTTTTTTTTTTTTCAATTTCGGCCTTCATTTCTTTTTCTTTCTTTTTTTCATTTGATCTTTGTAACTTCAATTGGTCCTCCCTGACCTGTTTTGCAGTTAATGGCACAAGAGTAATAGGTTGCCTTTTATGAGTGAAAGAATACCTATTTGTGAATCCATCATGCATAACCCTCAGATCATACTGCCATGCTCTTCCCAACAATAAATGGCATGCATGCATAGGAACCATATCACAAAATACCTCATCCTCATATTTGCCAATGGATATTGCCACCAACACTTGCCTTGTCACCTTGATTTCACCACATTCATTTAACCACTGAAGCCGGTAAGGTTGAGGATGTTTCAAGGTGGTTAAAACCAATTTCTCCACCAAATAAGTTCTGGCTACATTTGTGGAACTCCCTCCATTGATAATGACACTGCAAACTTTGTTATTTACAAAGCAACGAGTATGAAACAAGTTCTCCCTTTGGTTACTTTCTTCCTCCTTAACCTGCACATTGAGAACTCGCCTTGCTTCCAATAAATCTCCAACCACAGCATTTTGCTCCTCATCTGCATCCTCCAAAGATGGCATGTCATCATCATCTACTTCTTCCTTATTCTCTGACTCAAGCTCTCCTTGGGCGTTTATCACCATCACCCTTTTGTTCACACACTGGCTGGCTATGTGTCCTTGCCCCTGACATTTAAGACACTTAATATCACGTGTTTTAGGAATTTTATTTTGTAGCTGCTCGTCCCTTTTTGGAACTGTTTTCCATGGGCTAGTGTTAGCCATAGGTTGTCCCCTCCTAACCAATCCCTTCCGTTTGAATTGTTCCTCCACCTTTATGGCTTAATGCACCATATCCGTCAACTCAACATAGTGCTACATTTCGACTGTATCCGCAATCTCACGATTTAAACCATGCAAAAACCTAGCCATGGTGGCTTCCCGGTCCTCTTCTACATTAGCCCGGATTATAGCTACCTCCATCTCTTTGTAATACTTATTCACACTCTTGGAACCTTGAATTAACCTGATGGGAACCAAGGTGGACCTAGTCTTAAAGATCATATGCAAGTTTCAGATGGGCCAATTACATGATCAAGAGCTAACAAGATCTAGAAAGTAATGTAAGGATTGGTGTAATCCACTTAGGATGAAACTAGCAAGAGCCCAACAGACAAGATGGGCTTTAAAGAAGGAGAACCCGATTTGATCCACTTGATACAAGCTATGGAAGATATGACTTAGAGTATTATTTAGGCTTATTCTTATTGAAGGCTTTCAATTTGTTTAAGTATTTATTTTATTAGTTTAGAATAAGTGGACTTGAGGATGCTTGGCCCATATATATCTTATTTCTAATAGGCTAGAGCTTTTGGGAAGGCCTTCTATTTTGGCTAAGAGCTTATTTGGAAAGTTGCATTTTAGAAACTAGGGTTTTGATGAGAGGTACTGTAGCAATACTGTAGCCGTGGTACTGTGCACGCGGCACTATTCATCCTAGGCTATTTTAGGAAGAAAGGGATGTATTTTGGGCTAGGGTTTCAATTAGGTTTTCATTAAATACTCTTGTAGCCTCATTTTGAAGATTAGTTTATGAAATTTCATGAATTTATTCATTGTGAGTTGAGTGTTACTCCTTTTGTTCTTAATTGAACTTTTGAACTTATCAAAGGTAAACCACATTCTTTGTGGCGTTCCTCCTTGTAATTTGAGTTCTTGAGACGATTTCTTCAACAGGTCTAGATTTTAATATAATCCAGGTTCTTGAAACGAGTTCTCATTGGGTCTTGATTCTACATCCATTGACTTGATTTGGCTTTCTTGGGTGAGTTTTCATTTGGATTGTGGGTTCAAGGGATTCCCTTCCTGCGGGTTCATATCATTTGGTATTCAGAGCTCAGTTTTCAATCAGGTCTGATTCTATCTTTTATTTATTGCATCTTTAATTCTAACGCTTCATCGTTCTAGGGTTGAAAAAAAAAAGAGAAAAAAAAAAGAAACAAAAAGTATGCTGCCAAAATTCTTAGGGTTTTGGGTTTGGCTGAAATTTGCATCTCCTGGGATTTCAAAATTTTAGGGTTTCTTGCATCTCTAAGTTTGTCAATTGCTTGGAGTGCCGTTCCATTGATTTTCTTCTATTTCATTGTCAATTCTTGTGTGTTTGAATTCAATTGCTTGATTTTCAATTGAATATTACTGTTTGTGATTGAATTAGAGAAAGAAAGGAAAAGAAAAGAAAAGAAAAAAAAATTAGAAAAAAAAAAGAAAAAAAAAAGGGTAGCATTCTCATATGATGCAACATATTTACAGCAAAGAGAAAGAAAGGCATTTGTTAATTGAGCTTTATCAACAAAGGGGTTGAAAACATGTTTCTAGTGGGTATATTGTTTTATCATTACTCTTTCCCTCATAAATTCCTTGAGTCTCATGTCATTTTATTCATTTCTTATTTTTTGTTCTTGTTTCTTGCATCTATATTACTGGTTGGAATAATACAAGATTGTATTGTCTTAATTTAGTTCAACTAGTTCTAAAAGAACTTGAGCGAGAAAACTATTGAGGTAAAAGGCAAAAGACTGTGAGACTATTATCAGGAAAAAGTCAATTAAGAGTGAAACACGAGTGGAGTGTCATTATTCGAGAGTAAACACGTAAGGGAGTGTGTGAGGTTTTCCACTAACATTCTTTTTATGCAGTACATTATGATATCTCATAGGAGTGACTAATCACCAAAGGGGATGGCAGATAACTCATCCTTTGTGTTACAAGCCATGCAACAACAGTTTAAGCGGTTTAACTTGGTGTTAGGTGAAGTGAGGGATAGGATGGATCAACAAGAAGTCCTGATCAGAAATTTACAAGGTGGGAGAGATAGGAGGCGACGTGAGCCTAGTATTGAGATTGCGTATAAGAATAAAGAGTATAGGAAGTCTCTTGTTGCTAGGTGTGCTCTCAATACACAAATTAGGATGGATGATACAGAGCAGCGGAGGGAGAACAGTTTTCATACTAGATGCTACATCAATAACAAGGTATGTAATATGATCATTGATGTGAAGAATTGTATTAATTTGGCTAGCACTACTCTAGTTGAGAAATTGAGTTTATCTACCCTGAAACACCCTAGACCATACAAGTTGCAGTGGTTGAGTGATTGTGGGGAGGTTAGGGTAAATAAGCAAGTGCTAGTTTCTTTTCCATTGGGAAATACCAGGATATGGTGCTTTGTGATGTAGTGCCTATGCATGCTAGCCATATTTTATTGGGGAGGCCGTGGCAATATGATAGGAAGGTGATCCATGATGAGTTAAGAAACATGTACAGTTTTGAAAATGATGGAAAAACAATCAAACTTGCTCCTTTAGCTCCAACACAAGTCCATGGGGACCAACTGAAACTAAAAAGTGAGGTTGCTCAAAAAAGAAAGATTGAAAATGAGAGTGATAAAAAAAGAATGAGTGAAAGTGAGAGTGATCAGAAAAGAAAACGTGAAAGTGAGATTGAGAAAAAAAGAAATAGTGAGACCTTAAGAAAAAAGAAAATGGGTTGAAAAACAATTGTGAAGTTAAGAGTTCAAAAAAAAAGGAGAGTGAAGGAAAAAAATAAAGTGAAAAGGAAAAAGAGAGTGAGAGGAAAAAAGAGAATGAGATCGAAATATCAAAAGAAAGAGAGAGTGAAAAAGAATATAGAGAGGTGGCTGAGAGTCATGAAAAAAGAGTTGAGCCACGGGAGGAAAAAAAAGGAGAGATTGTAGAGAGAAACGGGAAAATAAAAGTGAGATCTTATGCTTAGGCAAGCTTTTATACTAACAAATTTAACGACTATTTGCCTAGTGTTGTTTCTTTATTGCAGGGATATGAGGTCATGATTCCTAACGGTGCGTTTAGTGGATTGCCACCTATTAGGGAGATAGAATATTATATTGATTTTGTGCCAAGTGCTATAATCCCTACTCGTCCTCTCTTTGAAGAACATGAGTCCTTGATGCACTTTGAGAGACAATGTAAGTTGAATAGAATGCATGCCAAGTGGGTGCAATTCATTGAGACATTTCCTCATGTAATCAAGTACACACA
Organism: Pterocarya stenoptera; assembly: GCA_003123785.1. Classification (NCBI taxonomy): domain Eukaryota; kingdom Viridiplantae; phylum Streptophyta; class Magnoliopsida; order Fagales; family Juglandaceae; genus Pterocarya; species Pterocarya stenoptera. Next base: position 19,718 of record QEOT01000227.1, read on the forward strand.
AGGTAAGGAAATTTTTGTAGTGGATGTTTTATCAAGAAGGTATGTCCTTGTCATTATTTTGTGATATGAACCTGCAGGAAGGGAATCTCTTGAACCCACAATCAGTTTGAAAACTCACCCAAGAAAGCCAAATTCAAATCAATGGATGAAAAATCTAGACCCGAATAGAACTCATTTCAAGAACCTAGATTATATTAAAATCAAGACTCGTTGAAGAACCCGTCTCAAGAACCCAGATTACAAGGAGGAACGCCACAAAGGTTGTGATTTACCTTTGATAAGTTCAAAAGTTCAATTAAGAATAAGAGGAGTAAAACTCAACTCACAATGAATAAATCATCAAATTTCATAAACTAATCTTCAAATGAGGCTACAAAGAGTATTTAAAGTAAAACCTAATTGAAACCCTAGCCCAAAATAAATCTCTTTCTTCCAAAAATAGCCCTGGATGAATAGTGCCACGTGAACAGTACTTCGGCTACAGTAGACGCTGCAGTACCTCTCTTCAAAACCCTAGTTCCTAAAATTGTAACTTTCCAAATAAGTCCTTGGCCAAAATATAAGGCCTTTCCAAAAACCCTAATTCATAAAAATAAGACATATGTGGGCCAAACATCCTAAAGCCCAATTATTGCAAACTAATAAAATAATTCATTTAAATAATTTAAATAATTTGAAATCTTTTAAGTGCCCAAGGCCTTTAAGATATGTTGTTGCCCTTTTCCATAGCTTATATCAAATAAATCGAAATTGGATCTTCATCCTTCAAGTCCATTTTGAATGTTGGGCTCTTGCTTGACTTGTCCCAAGTGGATTGCATCAATCCTTGCGTTGTTTCCTTGATCTTGTAATTGGCCCATATTGAACTCGTAAAGGATCTTTAAAACTAGGTCCATCTTGGTGCCCATCATTCCCCCTCTCCTCAAAAGGATTCGACCTCGAATCTCCACCTGGATCAAACGGAAAAATGTTAGTAACATTGAAAATAGCAGAAACATGATTCACACGGGGAAGATTCACTTGATATGCGTTATCATTATTTTGTTCAAGAATTTGGAAAAGTCCATCCAAGCTACTCCTGTCGTCAATAAGTAAAGATATTAAATCTAAAGGAGTAAATGGATTAAGTCTATAAACAATTTCAAAATGTGAAAGCTTATTAATAGCATGAACACTCAAATTATATGTAAACTCAATGAATGGCAAACAATACTCCAACAAATGTTCATGAAACATATCTAAAGTCTTCCTTACATCAAAATGACCACTCCAACTATATTCAAACTTAATGAATAGCAAGCAATATATGCGCAAACATTCATGCAAGATGTTAATGAATGACAAATGATACTTCAAAAAATGTTCATGCAACATGTCAACGAATGGCAAATGATACTTCCACAAACATTCACGCAACACATAAATGAATAGCAAAAGAATTCTCCCACAAATGTTTATGCAATATGGCAATGAAAGGCAAATAATACTCCCACAAACCTGGCTCTGATATCAAATGATATGAACCCACAGGAAGAGATTCAATGGAACGGCACTCCAAGCAATTGACAAACTTAGAGATGCAAGAAACCCTAGAATTTTGAAACCCTAGGAGATGCAAATTTCAGCCAAACCCAAAACTCTAAGAATTTTGGCAGCGTACTTTTTGTTTGTATTTTTTTTTTTTTTGCAACCCTAGAACAATGAAGCCCTAGAATTAAATTTAAAGATGCAAGAATTAAAAGATAGAATCAGACCTAATTGAAAATTGAGCTCTGAATACCAAATGATATGAACCCGTAGGAAGGGAATCCCTTGAACCCACAATCAATTTGAAAACTCACCCAAGAAAGCCAAATTCAAGTCAATGGATGGAGAATCTAGACTCGAAGAGAACTCGTTTCAAGAACCTAGATTATATTAAAATCTAGACCCGTTGAAGAACCCATCTCAAGAACCTAGATTACAAGGAGGAATGCCACAAAGGTTGTGATTTACCTTTGATAAGTTCAAAAGTTCAATTAAGAACAAGAGGAGTAAAACTCAACTCACAATGAATAAATCATCAAATTTCATAAACTAATCTTCAAATGAGACTACAAAGAGTATTTAAAGTAAAACCTAATTGAAACCCTAGCCCAAAATAAACCCCTTTCTTCCAAAAATAGCCCTGCATGAATAGTGCCGCGAGAACAGCACTTCGGCTACAGTAGATGCTACAGTACCTCTCTTCAAAACCCTAGTTCCTAAAATTGTAACTTTCCAAATAAGCCCTTGGCCAAAATACAAGGCCTTCCCAAAAATCCTAATTCATAAAAATAAGATATATGTGGGCCAAACATCCTAAAGCCCAATTATTGCAAACTAATAAAATAATTCATTTAAATAATTTGAGTGTAAACATGTAAGGGAGTGTGTGAGGTTTTTCACTAACATTATTTTTGTGCAGCACATTACAATGTCTCGTAGAAGTGACTCATTACCAAATGGGATGGCAGATAACTCATCCTTTGTGTTGCAAGCCATGCAATAACAGTTTGAGAGGTTGAACTTTGTGTTGGGTGAAAGTGAGGGATAGGATGGATCATCAAGAAGCAGTGATTAGAAATCTGCAAAGTGGGAGAGATAGGAGAGGACGTGAGCCTAGGGTTGAAAATGAGTATGAGCAAGAAAGGGATGGTGAGGATGAGGAAGACTTAGAATCTGAAGTTGACCTATTTGTGCTCTCAGTAGCACTAGGTCTAGTCCAAGTATGAGCTTTTTCAGCAAGCTCATTGAGGTATTCTATGGCCTCATCAGGATCTTTTTGTAGGAACTCACCATTACACATCATCTCCACAAATTGGCGCTCTCTATATGTAAGTCCCTCATAAAAATAGCTCACTAAGCGC